>JBCFYV010000003.1:42135513-42232573 GCA_039000515.1 Timema cristinae | reverse complement strand
GGGGGTAGTTGAAAAAAAGATTGAAAATCGGGTGTAAATATATATAAAAAATATATTTTATATAATATATATATATATATATATATAATTATAAAATTGAATAGAACATCAGGCTTTGGCTTTAACTACCTATTATACATATAGGTAATTATAACGAGATTCCTGGCCAACATATATATATAATGATAACGGTATCCCTGGCCAAGATGATGCACAGTGATGGTCTCCCTGGGTAACTATATATATTTATAGTTATCCAGGGAGACCTTCATTATTGTGTATTATGTCGGCAAGGATACTGCTATAATTGTGTATATGTTAGCAGGTATCTCATTATAACTGTGTATATACTGATCAGGAATATCCGTTATAAATGTGTATATGTTGATCAGGAATTTCCATTATAAATGTGTGTATGTTGGCCAGGAATCCTGTTGGTACTGTATATATGTTGACCAGGAATCTTGTTATAACTGTGTATATGTTTTCAATAAATCCTGTTATCGCTGTGTATATGTTGGCCAGGGAGACCGGTATCACTGTGTATATGTTAGCCAGGGAGACCGTTATTACTGTGTATATGTTAGCCAGGGAGACCATTATCATTGTTTATATGTTGATCAGACATACCGTTATAACTGGGTTTATGTTGGCCAGGGAGACACTTATCACTGTGTATATGTTAGCCAAGGAGATATGTATCACTGAATTGTTAAATTTGTAAATTTGTGTTTTTATCATTTTTAAATGAATACTTTCTTAATTAAAAGTCTACTATATTAATAAGCCCGCACTAAGCTCAAAGGCCGAATGGTCTAAGACGTCACTCTCGGGTTAAATCGGCCTGCCTAAGATGGGGATATTGGGTTTGAATCCCATTCGAATAGTACACTGAGGGTAGTTTTTCCTAAATGGTTTCCCACTCTTCTTCCACACTAGTGCTGGTGGATAAGAAAACTTACTTCATCACTGGTGAAGCTGACTATATGAGCATGACATTTGTCCGCGTTTCCATAAATGTGGCTAAGAATTGGTTCATATTATTACAAGTTACTTTTGTCATATCTGTATTTTTTTATTATTTCAGGAGTGTTTTGGAAGTAAGGTGGAACGAAGATACGCTACATTTATCTCGGCGAGCAGCCAAACTCCTCATGTCGGTATGTTGTTCGTTGAATATCTTATTTAAATAAAAAAATATTTTAATCACAACAAAGTACATTTCCATAAAACAAAAAATAAGCCAATAGTAAATAAGTGATATTTTGTCAGGAAAAATAAAATTTGGTAGAGTAATTTATATTTACTATTTTAATATCTTACCATTACTATATGAGCTAAAAGATTGTTTTTTTATCCAAACAGTAATAGTGAATTGTCTGGGATCGTCAATCCCTACCACCCAACCTTAAATTTAGACTTGAGGCCTACTGTAATGCCACTAGCTGAAGTTTTAATATCTCATACCAGTAACTCACAAGACACATAAACAGACCTAGAAAAAGATAGGTTATAGCATCGTTTATTTTCTTTACAACTCACTGCATGAGTTGTATCCCTTCAAATTGCTATATGTGAGGCCTTATCTGACAGTTTGATATGGTACTAAATCTTCTCTTATAAATTAATTTATTAAGTCATGAAACCTGCAATCACATTTGATGGATTATATATCAATACCTAATAGATCACACAGTTCTTTAAAAAATGTTGGCCAAAAGATATATTTCTGTTTTTTCTAAAAGCCTCTTCCACTAAGGGTGCCACCTAATTGGAGGGAAATAACCGCACATCTATGTATTTATTAGGGTAACAGTAGTTCTTAAGCAACAAAACCACTAAAACAATCTTCAATATTTTTTTTTCAAACTTCTTTGTGATTATTTAAACAAATATATTTTATTTGTTTAAGGAAAGTTAGATGTGTGTATCTACTTTCTTATAACACCTAGTGTAGAGACAATATTTTAATCGTACAAATTAAAAAAACACGAAAGTGAGACACTTAACTCGGAAAGTTTTTTTTTTTTTGTTGCAATACTGACTGTGTTTTCGTGTGTGTATCGTGGCCAAAAGTCAAAAACATTTTACCGTTCAAGCTAAAACTTGATATCTAATATTTGCATAAGGTTCCTCCCAGGATTTTTTGGAATCCAGCTCTAAAATCAATGGTAGTTTATTTATGAGCAAGAAGATAAAGAAGTTGAGTTTCTTGAAATTGGCTATAATGATTTTGATTAAAATTCGTATTTCATCACTGTTTAATATTACAAACACTATGGCACGTGGCTTTTTGACTAAATGATCTAGAGGTGATTTAACATAATTGGGTGACTATACTTGTGATCATATCTCTATAACTATTTGCTATACTAATAATTTTGTGGCAGTTTCTCGTAATTAGTTTTATATCATGCAAAAAATCTTTACGTTTTATTTGCCAGGGTTTCCACGCACCTGTAAGACCGGGATAGCCAAGGAAACATAAGTGATTTTTTGTTTGTAAAACACGGGTAGCCTCGCTAAACCCTAATACAAATACTGGAACACCTGTGAATGTATAACATTTAACTTAAAATTTAAGTTTAACTGGTTGTTTTCTTTGGTTGTGAAACGTGGACTTTAGATTACATGAAGAAAAAAACTATTGGGAGTTTAAAATCAATGAGGATATTTGGTTCAAAAAGTGATGAAGATACTGAGGAGTGGATGAGGTTACATATTGATGAGTTAAATTTCCTGGACTAATCCCAATACAAAGTTAGGATAGTAAAATCTTGTAGATTACAGTGGGAAGGTCATGCCGTGTGAATTATATATTTTAGAACCTTGTTCATAGTACTGGCTGGCAAACTCAATGGGAAGAGACCATTGGGAAGACCTAGGGCAGTTTTCAAGAAGGTATAGAGAGGGCTTAGTGAACCGATAGTGTGGTCCCGATCACACTATCACACCAGCCTTTAACATATGATGACGCAAGCAAACCCACGCTAGTGTCTACAAAGCATTCACTTGGTAAAGTTCTTGCGTAAGGCCCTTAGATGCAGATGGGAGGGTAACACTATAATAAACCTGAAAGAGATAGGGTGTAATGAGTTGGACTGGTTAGAAGTAGCGCAAGATAGAGATTGGTGGCATATTTTTGTGTGACAATGATATTTTAAGTTCCTAATATAATTGATTAATTAATTATGTTAAAAGCTTTAATATATAGGCCTTTGCCAAGAAGAAATATTTGATTAAATAACTAGACCATTGATTTGTACATATGGCTTGGATACCAACCCCTCCCCCAACCCATGATAATAGACCTTGGATCTTATAGTGACTACATTCATTCTTACGTCACACCAACCTGTTTTAATCATCAATTACATTACTTCGAGTTAATTTTATGAGAAATTAAATTTATTATACCAATTTACTTAATAATTGTTTGAAAAGTTTTTAGTTCCTTTTGTATAACAATAGTTCACAGGTTTTTTGGTAGTAAGTACTTGACCCCTCAGCTCTTTATTCTTTTTATGAAGGAGGAGAAAGATTTGAACCGCACTGTCATGTTATGTGAAGGTGGACAGTAGGGACTGTCGTCAGCAGGGCCTGTGAACACAATCCAGTGGTTGGGGCGGGAGGGGAGGTGGACACTGGAGGGTTTGAGGGTGTGGAAGAGGTCACAGAAAGGATCATGGATCCTCTCTGTGTAAACATGGGGAGGTGGGAAGGGGATTGATGTGATAGCATCGCACTGTCATATTATCAAAGTGTAGGAGACCGGCAAGTAGCTTGAGCCTTAAGGCTAGGGTGTATGAAGGGGTGGTTGGGGTGGACGAACCTTTAATGGAATAACTTCCTATGTGCCCTTCAAACGATGACTTAATGTTGACTGCACAGAAAAAAAACAAGCAGAATTCTATTCTTAAAAAAAAATAGCAACAAATAAAATGTTAAAACATAGGATAAGTTAAATAAGCTTAATATTATTTTAATAAAAGGGCAATAGCTTTAATTCTATAAACGTGGGTTAACTTTGACCAAGAACATATTTAACCCAATTAAAATAACAGGCCAAAACTTTTCTTCTTTGTTACCATGTAGCCTGTAATCTTGGGCTTATAGGATTATTGTTTATCAATGATTATCTATTTAAATATATATTTTTTCTCTCCAAAAATGGTATCAATTAATAAACAAGATTATTTGAACAGCTGTGTTATTTCAAAACAAGAAAACATGGAAAGCTAAACAAAATGGTTTATAACAAAGTTTCTACTAGGTAGCAAGTATAATAACATAGTACTTCTATATATATATATATATATATAATATATAAATATATATATAAATATATATATATATAATATATATATATATTTATATTTATATATAAATATATGAAACATGTGACCATTTGTGTGACTAGATCCAAAATAAGCCTATAGAAAATGTTAACTTGGTATATTTGCACATAAAAACTAGAGAATGTGCATTCTGGTGGTTTTTTTGACATTCAATTATGTAAACCTTTAATCTTAGACTGAGATATCACTATCGTGGGTATACCTAATACAATCAATATATGAAGCTAAAAATAAGCATATTATTTCATATTTTTGAAAATCTTATGTGTGTTCGCCCATAACGTAATCCCTTTTACTTTACCATAATATGTTGTGAACTAGACGTCATATACTACTTAGACCATGTGGCCACTGAAGCAGGTCAGCATACTTAGACTTTCCACCAGAAAACCCTTGCCAAACTTTCGCACATTCAACCTTAATCTTCTCGCCCCCCCCTCCCACCCTAAACATTATTTTGTTGGGTTGTTGAAATTATACTCAGCGAAGTGTATACCCAAAATAGCAAGGAAAGTTTATTTTCAGTAATTGATACAAAAATATTGTTAGAGTTTTATTTTAACTTACATTTTAAATAAACAATGTGTTTAAACGTAAATTGATTATGCTATATCAGAAGTCGGTAAAAAATCCTCTCCACTGATACCTTATTCATCGCTGTAGGCTTTGTATTATTTGAGGAAAAGGGATTTTGACAACAGAGATAATGTATAGGATCATGATTTATAACATCTTGTGAGCATTCGAAACAAACCTATTCTATTGATAACGTGTAAATAATTCTAAATAACATAAAAGTGTTGGTTTCATTGAGTACAGTAAAGCATCCCTAATAAATGAGGTTTTGAATACTCCTCCACTACGAAGGCAGTTAAAACCCAATTTGTTTAACCAAGTCCACCCAACAAACAACAAGGCTAAGCATAAGCTTCAGTATTTTGCTAAGCACAACCGAAGTGTTCTCAAAGGCACAATATGTTAACACAGAGTTCACTCGGGGGCCGTGGGAGGGCATAGAGGAAAACTACTAAATATTAAAGATGCCACCACCAGCACAAACAAGTGAAGCCATTAGCACCGTCGGGACGACACGATGATGAACACAACACACTTTGCAGCCGCGCTTGACTCTTAGTATCTTCCATTTGTTTTATCTCGGAGGTTGCTGCTTTCTCGTAAAGGGTTAGATTTGATTTGCGTGAAGGAAACAGGAATAGAGTATACATTGCTTTTATTTTTAAATCCTTGCTTTATATTCGAATTATTGTTTGCCTTAGAATTGTGATGTTTATTTTGATATTGGATTGTCGGTGATGAAAATATTTGGGTTTGATTCCTTGTTGGGTTTAATGAGAGTTGTTTTGTCTTAATTTGGGATGAGAGGTAACGCAAGATAAAGAAAGTATTCATACAGTTTTTATAGCCAACGATTTTTTAACACAATAATTATTATTTCTGCGTATAACCCGAACGGGTAGTAAGACGCGGTGCTAATAATAATAATAATTATTATTATTATTTCAGTATTTTAATATTCACTATGAGCATCCTGGAATTCAATTATAATTTATTATATTCATTTAAAATGTTTATCATTTAATTTTATTAATTTCATACTTATATATATATATATATTTTTTTTTTCATACTGTGATCAATTATATTTTTTTCATATTTCCCTAAATTTTAAAACTCACACATTCAACTCAACATTAAAATTTACCATCATATTAGATTTGGTCAAAATCGTATATTTTTGTATTTAAATTACTGACGATATCCCTCTAAAGTGCTTTGGTATACATCCCTGTTCGATCACTCGTTGTGAAGGGAGACTCTTCATACGATTTCGGAGTTCTCTTTAAGTGACAGTCCTGGGAATTAATACTCCGCTTGTCATTATCTTCTATTTAACAACAACTACCTAAAATCAATTAAAAATGTGTTGTTAGACAATAATTATTAAAACTACTTATGTTATTGGTAGTAACATAAAATTAAAGATGTATCCATTAAATTGATCACACTATTTTCCTTTTCTTTATGTTTCAGATGAGTTTGCTCTTAATGTTACGTTTGGCACTTCTTCAAGGCTCTTTGCCCAAATTTTCTAACCAGGACAACCCCGCAGCATTTCATCCATGCAGGCATGTCCGGTATGTTAAAGTCATCAATGTATAATCTTGTCATAGTAGCATATTTTAGTTAGAGACCTTCCTTCTTTGTTTAGTGTTATTGTAAGACTACATACAACTCGAACTGGTAGTAAGACTCGTTATAACAAAATTATATATTAACCTCTAACATCTTAATTCCCCTAGCCTTATCTCAAGTCCGATAACTTAAAGGAAATATTCATGTTAATAATATAGATATTATATCATATTATCTTGGTAAATATAAAGCCACAATTGTTATTTGTATGTAGAAGTATTATAAAAAACCTCTTTGCTATCCGATTCTTATAACCCACCGGTATAATCGGCAATCTACAATAATGTTGTAGTGATGATATTGATAGAGTTAATAGAAGGTGCGCCCGCATCCGCGTGAATGGAAAGTTTTACATTAATAAGGAAAATACAACTGTTTACACCACCCTGAGTTAAAACACTGCGACACTGGCTAACTATACCATGACCCGCCTCGGTGGCGTAGTTGGCTAACGCGCTAGAGGTGTTGAGCTCGACTGCTGAGGACGGGGAGATCGAGGTTCGAATCTCGGTAGGGTGAACTGGGGAAGGTTTTTCCTAAATAGTTTTCCACTCTCCCTCCACGCAAATGTGGGTTCACGTCCTCTAATTCAACTTTCCCAATTCCTATATCCATCAAATTAATTAGTACTTAAAGCGTATAACCAGAACGGGTAGTAAGACGCGGTGCTAAATACAATTATTATTAAAAATAAAACTATACCAAATGAGACTGATCCCTTTGTCCTTTTACTCAACAGTTTTCTAGAGTTAATAAATCATAATTTTGTAATTTATTTATAATAAAAAATCGCAACATATTATAATAGTGATTGTTTTATAAAGCTCAGACCCGCCTCAGTGGCGTAGTTGGCTAATGCGCTAGTCGTGTTGAGCCCGACTGCTGAGGACGGGGAGATCGAGGTTCGAATCTCGGTCGGGTGAACTGGGGAAGGTTTTTCCTAAATGGTTTTCCACTCTCCCTCCACGCAAAAGTGGGTTCACTTCCTTTAATTAAAACTTCCCAATTCCTAATCACTTAGCGTAATTAGTACTAAAGCGTATAACCCGAACGAATAGTAAGATAATAGCTAGATAATAATAATAATAATAATAATAAGTATAAAGCTCAGAATCATAGTATTTAGTTAAATGGTGGATTGAGGGCCTTAAAAAGCGGATAGTCGCGTTTATATTCCGCTTGAAAGGAGTAACACAGCCCTGAATTATTTACGATTTAAAATAACTTGTTTTAGCCAATTGTTTAATAGAAAAAGTGATATCAAAATAGATAAAATATATTTTAAATACCAGTCATTCTTAATTTCATATGGGCGATTAATGTTAAATTTGTATTCAATTTGAAGCTGCCCTTCAATATTAAAATTTATCACGACAGCGTATTTTATTATTTTATTTGTATTTCTATTAAAGTATAATGCACAATATTTTGATGTGCAACAGGCTTATATATGCTTATTTATTTAAATATATGCTATATGCTCATGGTTTAAAATGTAATTAATATAAATATATATAAACTCAATGTGTGTGTTTTGGTAGGCAATTACTGATTATAATCTCCTGTCTAGCTCTAATTTTAAAACCGTGTTTTTAAAATGTTGAAACAAAAACCAAGTTTTTATTGAATTCATATTTTATTTATAGTACAACCCAATTAAAATTAAACATTAAAAAGCCAGAATGATTTTAATAACCTAATAACGTTCATACCGTCGTCTATGGTTTATTGCATCTGGGGCGTACGGAACTGGTTTACATTGTGAATTTAGCATATCTATGGTATATTTTATTGATTACTATCTTTCCGACACCTTAGCTCAGTCGGTAGCTTATCTGTATGGTAAACTAAGAGTTTCAGTTTCAATTCCTTGCATGGCCGAAATATTCATCTTTGGTGAAATGTGGGTTTATTCACCCTTTCAAAGTGATAAATTAACGGTAGGGAGCTGGATAATGTTTGTTCTATATTTAAGTTAGTTTATAAATCGTATGATTATATAATCAATTGAATCAGAAAGTGCAGGTTAAATACCTCAAATAAATGAAAATAATTAATGTTTGTCTTATCAATGATGTGATGGAGTTAGTAGGATATATCTTAGATTAAGGTAGTTTGTACTTCATATGCTACTGTATATAAGGCTGTAATATTGTAAAATATACCCTACAGTTTCCATTGATACAACTTTTGAATTATGAAACAATTCTAGTAATGAAATGGTTTTGTCTAATTATTCTGTTAAGCTTAAAATTGGAATGCCCACTTATATACGTGTTTGGATGAAAATAACTGGTTGTATCATTACTGCAATTAGTTTACTTAAATGGCACGACTAATTCCAACACGTATCCTAGCATGTAACATACATGATGCAACTTCGTGCGTCACAAGTGTTAATTGCGTTCGATTTTCATTATCCCATTCCTATCCCCCTTACACACCCTTATAACCATCGAACCACCGAAGAGCCCCCCCCTTCCCCCCATCTCTCCCACACGTCCCTTAAACCCCCACAAACATTTCCAACACATCTAGCAATTACATCTATCTGGTGATTTATTTACTAGTCCCTGTAACACAATTAAACACCACTTGCCAGCGAGAAAACCCTTAAATGATTCAGATGTCCCAAGCTGCTGAATTTAGCACTCACCATCTAATTGAGTTTTCAAATAGAATTTGAAATTTTTTTGTTCGCTATGTCTATTCACATAACCTTTTATTATAACTATTTCAGAGAGTAGAAACACTTAATAGTTTTCACTGATGCTGTGACGCAAAACAAATTAATATCTTGGTTTTGAGAGTATGTTATAAATAAATACTATTTATTGTTAAACTAATATGTTTACATATCATAAATTGTTAAAATTATAATACAATGTATTAAAATAAAGCAATTTATTTAAATACATACATATACGTTTATATATTCATATAAATAAATATACACATATATGTATACGTGTTTGTAAATAGACAATCAGGTCAACTGACCCCTCCTTATATTATATAAGGTCAGTAGGTCAACCATAAGCATAGGGGACCTTAAATATAATTCGAGGGATGCTAACTGGTGAATAATATATTTAATATTTGTATAAAGATTTGTTTTGCTACCTATTTGGTACATAAATTGATGCCAGTGTTGCGCTTATAGTATCAGGTGAAACTTCATTTTTAAATCAATATGTAACGTGTACTTAATAATTCGTGTGATTGGATCATATACAAAAGTTTAAATTAATTAATAACGTCAAAATATCCCATAAATTTTGTTTTTGTATTCTGACTCTTAGAAAAAAAAAATTTAATTGGTGTTATTATAATTACTGACAAGCTTGATGAAGATACCCATGTACATGATCATATCCATGGAGTCATCATCAGTTCAAAGAGTTTCAACCAGCTGCATTGAAAATTAAGATGGTTAACTGCTCTTATCCTGATTCACATAATATCCATCACTTATTAGTTGGAAACAACCGTTAAAAATATTGTACAAATCATAAAAGTGTCACCGTACTTTTTATCGAACCTGTCATTTCTGAAATGCATTATGTTCTAAATAGTTTCAGTAGTTATGCAAATAATATTTTGGCCACAGCCCAAGAATTTAGTTACACTATCTCGTTCATAGTATTATTAGTATTATATACTTTGACGTTTATGTTAATACAAAATGTCCTAAGCTTGTTTTTTTTGGTATTAATCATTATAAGCAAGCTAAAAATCACTAAACTAAAGCCCTTTTCTTCGTCCAAATTACCGGGTTTTAAGTAAATCCCAATGACAGTTAAGACGTTTTGAGAATTTATGTGTAAATTTACAGCTCAATACGCTAAACAATTTTTTTTAGATGATATTGAAAAGCCTTCATTTTAGCGTTCATACTTTCATCGATTAATAAATATTATAAATAGACTGGTGTCGTTACTTAATATATATCCTTATCTTATAAATAGTTACGTAGAATCGTTAATACTTGAAATGTTTAAAAAGATGACCAATAAAGTGACTTTACTAATAAACTTTGTTATCATCTTTATTCCATAATGGAAAACAGATATTTGATGTTTAATAGCCTGTGAGGGGTGCAATATAATTACCGGAATACAATGTCCGTGGACTTTATGTAAAGCTAAGTTAAAACAAGCTAAGTTTTTTGAAATAGAGGAAAACACTATTTTTAAAATTTGAGAGTAGATTTTTCCGAGTATATTAACGTCTTCCACAACGTGAGGTTGTCATACCGACTTCGTAAAGCCCACCAGATACGAGACTTGGCTATACCACGTTGGTTAAACCTTTAATGTGTGGGAAAAGCTAATGCTACATTCTTAAAGCTAATAAAGCGTTTGTATGTCAATCATATATGAAACTAGGTAATGTAGCATTCCTAAAGTGTTAGCTATGCATGATTAGATCATTATAGGTTTACTAGATAGCTGTTGCCCGCGGCTTTGCTCGCGTGGAAGTTGATTATATACAAATACGATAATATACATATGTATTTACAGATTAATTTAAAATATTACGTTACGTTGATGACCATAACTTGACCTCAGATCAAAAATAATGCAAGTCCGATACAAACTTTCACCCCCTTTTTCATCCCTTATTAAATAAAATTTCCAAAATTCCTGAAACACGTATTTATTTGTTTTACGTCAATAACCGAAATACAAATTTTGTTTATGTAACTTTCAAAATGACGGACTTTCATACATATTATCATACATATTATCATCCCCTATTTTGACCCCTTTGGGGTGGAATTTTCTAAAATCCTTTCTTAGTGGGTGCCTACATAACAAAAGGAATATACAGTCCGAATTTCATGCTTGTAGCCTTGATAGTTTGCGTTCGGCGATGATGAATCAGTCAGTCAGTCAGTCAGTCAGTCATTCAGTCAGTCAGTCAATCAGGACATGTTATTTTATAAGTATAGATAACATTTACCATATACGAAATTAGATAATACTACATTCCTAAAGCCTGCAATATGCAAGGTTATATCACGCTACTTTCAAATGTATGTCTTATACGAAACTAGTTAATGCCGCATTTGCCAAGTCAGCAAGATTCAAGGTTAGATCACGCCAAGTTTTTGATGGCTGTTATATACGATAGTAGATAATGCCGCATACATATAGATTGACAGATTCGAGAGTAGATATCTCCGCGACCAACAACATCTATTAGCTGTCAAGGTTCATTATACCATGTACAATCATAGCAATTATTAAATAGAATAGTAACTCTCCAAAATTTATCACTGAGCATCTTTACTATCACGTTAAAAAACTGGAATAATTATTTTAACGTCTTAATTTACTCTAGTCTATACAGTGTACAATCATAGCAACTTTTAATTGGAATAGGTCTTCAAAACTTACCTCTGAGCATTTTCCCTATCGAGCTGAAGATATTGACTAATCATCCCAACACACTTAGTTACTTACTCTAATCCATAGTATTAGGAACTCGAAAGTTCATTGCCGCACTTAAAAAAGTACGTCACCTATCCTTATCTGGAGCCAGTTCTATCCAGTCCACCTAATTATACCCTTTCTCTTTCATATCAATTTTAATGTTTTCCTCCCATTGGGTTTACCAATAAATACCCTAAACAATGATCTATATTCTCTCATTCACGCTGCATGTCCTGCCTATCGTAATCTACGTGACTTGGTTATCCTAACAATGTCTTGTGATGAGAACAGAGTATATTACTCATCATTATGTGACTCCATACCCTCCCCAAAATCCTCATCTCTTTTTGGACCCAAATATTTTCCAAAGCACCTTGTTTTCGACCACCCTAATTTGTATTTCGTCACGTAAGGTTAGATACCACGTTTGTCACCGATAGAGAACAATCGGTAAATTTATTGTTTTGTATATTCTGAGTTTTACATTCCTTGAACCAAGCAAGATGTCAACAACTTACTGACCAAATAATAGCATTAATTTCCAGAAAATATTCTCTTTTTAATTTACACTCTAATAAAATGCCTGCATTTCTTGCAACAGCTCCCTTTCTATTAAACAATAAATCTAAATCAACTGCATATCCCAATAGCTCTATTGTACTGTCTAGTGTCAATCTTTCTCTTGCATTACCTTAATAGCATTTTCAAATTCTGGATCACAAAGTAATGGAGAAAGTATATTTCCTGGTTTCAAACCTTTATGTATTTCAATAGTATCCAATAAGTAGCATAAAACACTCACCCTGCCACGTGTATCAGTCAAAGATACCTGACTTAGCTTGACAGGTTATTTGGGATACCCAAATAACCTGTCATATACTTGGTTTCCTTCAACTAAGTCATAGGCCTTTATAAAATATATGTATGATTATCAATGTATCGTCACTTAGTATTCCTACTTCATTTCAAATACTTGCCGAATAGAAAATATATGATCCTTTGTTGATCTATTTATTCAAAATCCACATTAAATACCCCCAATTATTTCCTCTCTATATAGAGTCAATTTTATTAAAATTTTGTTGAATGAAATTTTATTGCCTTTTGGTCTAAAAATCAATTCCCTATAATACGGATTAAATATCAATCCTTTTATGTTAAATATATAGCCTATTTATCATGACATATCAAATTTATAGACCAATTTATCCTAGAATATCACCCACATGGATTGATTATCCAAGCGTATACAACTACAGACTATTTCTCCTACTATATTAAATACTTGAGTTACTTATCTTAGAATATCATTCATTTGGATTAAATAAGTATGTTAAAACTACGGGCAATTTATCCTACCATAATATATGTATCAATACCCCTAGAATATTGTACATACAGATACATTTTTCGATTGTATCAAAGATACGTACTTTACTCTGTGCGTTTGAGAAATAAAAAAACTTTGATTACCCTCCCCCCCTCCCCCTTCCGAAGTTCTTCTCGATCAAATTTACACAATATTATTAGTTCTGTTCATAAAGGTACTTAATTATATGTATAACTAATAACACTTTTACCTGATTCAATCGGCGCATGGCTCTCGCAGTAGACTAGACTGCCAATTACGGGGAGATTGAGGTTCGAATCTTGATCGGCTGTGCTGAGGGTAGTTTTTTACAAAACAATTTTCCACTCTCCTTATACGCAAATGAGGGTATACTTCCTCTATATATATTACCTTTTACATCCTTAAAACCATTAGCTTAATTAGTGCATAAGCTTATAGCTTGAGCAGTTAGTAATACGCGGTGCTAGAAAGAAAAAGACTTTCAAACTGTACTAGAAAAAATTAGCTTTATATTATTAATATTTAACAACGAGAGGGATACTATTGTATTTTATCACTATTTGAATCACGAGGTGTTTTGTCTGTCGTGGAAACCTAGTCTTCTCATTTATTACTAACATATATTGGAATATATGTGTTTTATAGGCAGGGATGTATATTACATTTTTGTATATATATATATCAATATCGGTACCATTCCACCCTCCATAAATTACCTCCTGTAAGTTAGATGCGAAGATAATTTATAATTACCCGAAAGTGGTGTTTATATAAATGAGATGGCACGCTCAATTTTATATTTTTGAAAACGCAGGCACTGTATTTATATTATAAATGTTGAGGGTGCCTATGTGAATTTAATTTTCACAGCAGTGGTCTCCCTTTTTAACAACCCATCCCCCATCCACTCCATTCCCGTTATTCAGTATTTTATGGCAATGTTATTCAAGCGTTACTAATGAGCTAGTATTCTTCAGCGAGAGAAAAAGGGAGTGAAGACCTATCTCGCTAAAATGTGCTAATGACTCTAGCACGGACACATGAGTGTAAACGTAGCACACCGGATAGCACATGCCTGCATTTTTGGGAAATGGTTTGCTCTTTTTATTTCGAGACAGATGTGCTACCCCGTGAAATAATTGGACTAGTTCATGAGTAGTCGTGGCTCAAGGGGAATAAAAAGGTCTTCATTATATAAGGTGCACGTTCTTTTAAAGTGACATTCTATACAGAGTTTATCTACACAAAGTATTAGTATAATCACTGACTTTGGTATCTTTATTTTTTAAACAAACTACCCTCACCAATGGCCCTATCGCCCAAACCCCAAGGCAGGGATCCCTTAAATTATTAAGTGGAGGGCATCATTAGGTTATAGAAAGTGCTAGGGGGACCAGATTGAAAAAAGAGAGCATTATTATAATATATATACACATCTATATAAAGATGTAAGACCCCTTGACTCACAGATTCATCACCATATCCCCCGAACCTCTGGTCCTAGAATCTTGATATTTGGCGAGGAGTTTCCTTTAAAGTCGTAAGCATCCGATAAGAATAGATTTTGCGAAATTCAACCAATAAGATGCAGAAACGTGGGTTGTAACAATTTATTTGTAAACAAAAAAATGTGGGTGGTTGGGAAGATAAAATTTGGCAGAATGGTATAGGTATTACTCTATGCAGCCAGAAAAATATAAAACGTTGACATTTCAAAATTGGGAGCCATGAAATTGGGGGGTGAGAGGCTATAATTAGAAACATCTTTTTAAATGAGGAAGACAATTGAGAGAGACATTGCCAAATAAACCATCAAATATTAAAATTTGACATTTATATTTGTGAATTCAGGAAAGGGGGTTGGTCTGAATGTGTGGAGGAGGGGGGCTTAACAGCTAAAAAAAAAGTCAACAACTAGCTGGTGTAGTAAAAAACATAAATTTAGCAGGCAGGTAGAAATACCACTCCTAATAAATATTAGAGGATTAAAATGTTAAATTTTAGTTTGGGACTTTGGAAAAAAAGCTTGAAGAGTAGCCCTTAAAAGAAAAACACAATTTTATGTGAGGAAAAAAGAATTTCCAGGAATTTAGAGGGATTATCACATAACAAATGAATTTTAAATATTTATTATTTATAGCGAGGGATGGTGAAATGTAGATTTTCAAAATCCCTAAAACTGAAATACTAAATTACTTTTCAATGTGGTAAAAGATTGAAATTAGTCAGGTGGGTATAAAACATAATCAAGGCCACCATTAAGGTCTGATCACTATATTTCGAAATTAAGAAGCACTTATTGGTGTTGGGGGTTTCCTCAATATTCCTAAAACTAATATAAAAAACCTTTTTGGTGTGATATAAAAGAGTAGTTCATCATGTAGATCAATAGACACTTCTGGAAAGGAGAATTACTTCTGAACATATTGAATTTCAATTTAAAAATTTAAGACAAAGAAAGAGAAGAGCTCTAAATCCATACAATTATTATATAAACACTTCTTTCATATGTGGATTTTACCAAATTTAACATGAATATAAATTTTATTTGATATACCTTTTAATATTTTTACCATTTTTACTTATTCCTTTTATTACATTGTATTTTTTTAATAGCATTTCCCCTTATATATTACCCATTTTTAGAAGAATTTTTGATTAGATTTAATTACTACCATTTTGCCCTTTTAACCTTTCCATTCTAATACATTTATCCCGGGAATATCTGGATAATTAATGTAAACAAATAATAAAAGTGTAAAAAGGGTAAAATGAGTAAGAATTAAATATTATCAATTTAAAAACTAGGATAAAAAGTGTTAAAAGAGTAAAAAGTGTAAAAAGAATTAAAAGAATAAAACGGCAAGAAATGTCAATAATGATAAAAAGAGCAATACATAGTAAAAAAGGACAAAAGAATAAAAAGGTGAAAAAGGCGAAGAGGGTAAAATATATCAAAAGGGCAAAAAGGGTCAAAAATTAAAAGGAGGCAATAGTTCAAAAGGGTAATCCAGTTTCAGGGACTTACTACGTACTCCCTAAGTGTGGTGATCTAAAATACAAGATGATACTGCCTTTTACTTGAATGGAATGGGCCAGTTTTGCATTTGCAGAGAAGAGTTTTCTTGGTTTTGTTGGAAAAAAATTTATTTAGTTGTTTAAACTTAGTATACTACATTTAACTTTAGTACATGTGTTTTTCAGCCGTAGTATTTTATTTTATTTTGAAATTTATTGCTATCCATTAGGCGGATCTTCGCAACTAGGACGTTCTTAAGATTTAATTAAATCTTAAACCGAGATAAATAAATAGTAAAAGGCTAGCAAATAGCTTCCACAGAGTGATTTTTTGATCATCATGTGTTTGACTGTCCCATATTTACCTGCACTAAACAATAATATTAAGTCCTTTATCATACATACAAACACATACATACACAATATATACAATACAATACATATATGCGATACACACAATACATTACATACATGCAATACATATATACGATACATACAATACATACATACATACATACAATAAATACATACAATAAATACATACACACAATAATAATACATACATACATACATACATATACATACATACATACATACATACATACATACATACATAATTACATACATATATAACATATACATACATACATACATACATACATACATACATAATACATACATAATACATACATACATACATACATAATACATAAAATATAAATAAATACATACAATACATAAAATAAATATAGAAAATACATACAATAACTTACAATAAATACAAACTGGTAACGTTAAAATACATAAATATAGTATTTAATTATTTATTTATTTATCAAAATTATTTGCCAACATGACGTTGTAAGCGTGTGAATTCCTCTTGAGTCTAAAGGCTGCCAAACTGCTGGGAAGTGGACAAGAAAAATAAAAAAGTAGCAAAATGTCATGACACCGAACTAAAAGGTTAATAACAAAACTTTTAAACCAGTTTTTTTACTACTCTAAAGGACAAATTAAAAAAAATTGTATCAAGGTTTGCTTTTTTTTATGGTAAATATTACGGTCAATCCTCACTCACATATACTTATAATTTATAAATGTTTATCAAATTTTTCCTAGAGTTGAGAAGTTTGAAAAAAATTAATTTTTGTATTTTGTGTTACCAGCCCAGTTAAACAATACAGGTTTATTACCATTATTTAAGGTTTATAGATTTAGGTAATATATATAGATATATATAGATATATATATATACACTTTTATTTATTTAAAATAATTTCTTGTATTATAGTTATTAATGTGTTTTATAATCGACATTAAATATTATATCAAAAGTAACTTTTTATTACTCTTACCCTTCAATGTCTATGTTGAGATAATAGTTTTAAAATGTGTTTGGTTGAAATTCTAAATATTTTAATTTATTCCCATTATAGCCATATTCATATTATCAAAAGTGGGAATCCACTTCGATGGCTTCATGGTCTAAGCCAATGTTTTCTCGCAATATATTTGGCTGTAAATGTTGGAAGAGACACGGGTTTAATCCCAGTAGAAGATATTGTGGGTGGTTCTTCCCTAAATGGTTTCCTTATCTACTTCCCAACAGATGAAGATACATTTGTTATAAAACCAACCTTTCTAATCATTAAAATATTGATTAAATCAATATATAGGCGTATAACCCAATCCGGTAGTAAGACGTGGTGTTTAAAAAAAACACTAATGAACTAGGGAGAAAAAAAGGTAAAAATAGGCACCCATGTAATTTAAAAACCTAATAATTCGAGAAATTAAAATTGTGTGAAGTAGGTGATGTTGTTGTATGGTGAGACCAGTTAGACCTTTAGTGTAAAGGTTACTATTTTAAACGAATATTAATAATTGAATATTTAATGACCATGACAAGCCAAATGGCCCTTTTGACATTTTAGAAACTGGGTTTTGAGTTGTGTTTTCTGGTTGTTGTACAAAAGCCATCCATTGACAGCCTTACCTTTAGAAACCACACCTTTATCATATAATTTGATTATTGTAATTGAAAGGGCAGGATAAATAACATGATAACACTCATAGATTTAGATTGGATGTCTAAGTTATTTAAACATTTATATAATCCGTAAATTTTGTTATAAAAATATTTTTTTACCGATATTAGCTATCCTCATTATTATGGCATAGTATATAAGAACTTATAATTTAAGAGGTAGACAACCATAAATCACTTATAACTCATTTTTCAGAAACTAATGGTTATTCTATTTTTTCCCCAAACCCCTCAAATTTGAAATACATCCAAACTAGATTATAAAATAAGTTTTGGTTCATAATTCTAATCTAAATGACCCATTTTTAATTGATTAATTGGATTGTTATTTGATGCAAACGTAAATGGATAAAATTAAGGGTTAGCTCCCATGAATTTTTTTCTCTCTACTGCTGAGCTAGAATGATATTATAACATCCCATTTTAATGTTGAAGGCATAAATTAAGCGAGATGTAATTACATGAACGTTCAGAGCACTTTATTTATTATTTTGAGGATATAATATTCGTTATTTAATTATTAAACTCTTATCTATTTTGTACAATAATTAAAACTTATATACGAATTTGCAGTCGTATAAGGTATTAATTAATGTACTAAAAAAAGTCAATAAGCTACATGTAATAATAATAATTAATGATGGAAGATGGGTTTTTATAGATATAGGGGATTATTTCTCCCTATCCCTTCTTTCGATTATCCTCCTCAATTAATCTGATATTTATAAATGTGCATAGAACAACTGTGTTAAGTTTTAAATCAATCGGTTAATGCGTTCAACTAATATCGTGAGGCGTATCCAGCAGAGACGAACAATCGAATGCAAATCGGTAGAGTTAATACGGATAACTCATCTTCACTTGTTCAATAAATCAAACAATAAGATTGTTTTTATTTGTTTTTACACTCTGGATATATTTGATAGACAGGGAGACTACTACTATACGACCGTGAAAGCAACAATTTCCCACCCAAACTTGTTTTCCTCCTGTCATATAATCATACGCGGGTCCTCGCCAAATCACGCGGCCCTGTAAGGCCGTACCTCTCGCACATAGCTAAGGGTGGTAATATCTAAAAGTTTGTGCCTTAACTGGATCATAAGTTTAATGGTTTTCTCGAAATAAATTTTATCTCCGCATTGACAGTTAAAAGTAATCTAGGTTTAAGTTTGTCGTGAACGGTTGGGGCACACAAATCCGTTAATTTGAATTGAGAAGTGAAACATAATGTATTAAACTAAGTAGATGGTATTTGATTAAATAGTTAAGGTAATATTGGATTTACTTCTATGGTCAAATAGTTTAAGGAATCACTCTAGCAATATACTGTACTGCTAATGATAGGGATAGTGGGATTTGAATCGTGGTCGGGTGTCTTTGAGGGTGATTTTTCCAAAATGGTTTTTCAACTCGTTTGAGCTCCACGTGTATATTGGCACAATTCCTCTAAATTCAAACTTTCTCATCTCTAGTAGGCTACATTAACGTAATTAGTTAATATTCACTGTCTCAGTGGCCTCATTGTCTAGAGAGTCACTTTCATGTTAGACTAGACTTGCGATGACAGGGAGGTTGGAGCTCTAATCCCATTTGGGTGTTACTGAGGGTGGTTTCCCCAAAAATGGGTTTTCCACTCTTCTTCATGAAAGTGTGGGTACACTTCCTTCCTTTAAATTCAACATTTCTAATAATTATCCTATCGTTGTAATAAGTACATATGTGTATAAATTGACCAGGTAGTAAGCCTCCTTGCAAAAATAAGTTAATATGCGCATGCATAGCCTGGACGGATAGTGAGGCACGCTGACAAAAAATAACTGAATGTTTTAAATATATAGTTTTTAAAAGTAAATGTGAATACGGTATGATTATTTGGAGAGAGGACTGTACTAAATATATGGTTTTAATTGTCGTATACATACAAGCTGTGTTTAGATATGTTGAAATATTTTTTCACTGCTTTCAGGCTATAAACATATGTAATAGTTAAGCTAATAAGTTAGATATTAGGGGAAAGTTGAATTTAAAAGAAGTATACCATCATTTTCATGGAGGTACAGCGGAAAACCACATTTTAAAAAGATTATTAGAATATTATAGAAAAAATCTAGAAACATAATAGCAAAGTAAAAATAAATATATACCATTTTAAGATTTTACGTTGAGTTTATAGTCAAGTAAAATTCTTCTTAATAATCCGTTTAAGACAAATTTGAAGATTTTTTTGTTATTTACATTATATTTATATATATATCTCACTTAAATATCGTTTCTCATTAATTGTAATCACACTCAATGATTTATAAAAAGAAGAGCTGCCTGCAAATATTTCAATTGATTCTATTTTTTACATATATTTTGTTTTCTATATTTCCTAACAGAACATCGGCAATTTAACATATGATAAACCTGGTTATTTATACACTTACGTTCAAACTGAATATTAAAAGGGTAATACATAAGTTAAGTAATGATTAATAAATTTTCTATTTTTTTATCCCTCTTTCACGAATTACATTCTACATTTTAATGATAATTTAGAAACAATTTGTTACATTAAAAACCGTAAATATATAATAAACCCATTAGTAAAGACCCAAAGTATTTTCTTATAGATCAATATATTTTTTAACTATTCTCAATTTTAATTTGCTGTGATTTCTGATTGAATTGTTTTAAAATTCTAGTTGAAAGTTTTTCTAAACAATTTGAAATTTTTTTATATTTATAAATAATAATAATAATAACTAACATACTTGGCCGATATGCATATACATATAGGGTAGTGTTTAATTAACTTTTCTTTTTAAAATATCCTCGATATTGGTACATTCTTCTAGTTAAACAAATATATTATTATTATTATTATTATTATTATTATTATTATTTATTATTATTATTAGCACCGCGTCTTACTACCCATTCGGGGTTATACGCAATTACGCTAATGTGTAATGGTAGGGTGATTATGAGATGAAATGAAGGACCTACAGTTTAACGTGGAATCCGAACCACGGTGGCGGCCTGGCATTCCCCACATTCACAAGATGTCTTGTCAGAGGTGAAGGAAGGGTTTGGTAATCAGATAAATCTTTGCCGGGACCGAGGATTGAACCCCGGCCGCCAGCATAGAAGTCTGACACCTTACCCCTAGACCACCAGGTCACCTATATATTATTATTATTATTATTAATTATTATTTAGCACCACGTCTTACTGCCCGTCCGGGTTAAACGCTTTAAGTACTAATTACGCTAATGGATTGGAATTTGGAAGGTTGAATTAGAGGAAGTGAACCCGCATTTGCGTGGAGGGAGAGTGGAAAAACATTTAGGAAACCCCCCTCCCCAGTTCGGCCGACCGAGATTCGAGCCTTGATCTCCCCGTCCTCGGTGGTCGAGCTCAACACGACTAATACGTTAGCCAACTACGCCACCGAGGCGGGTTAAACAATATACACATAGTTTTGTTGACAAGACATATTTTTTAATATCTATAATGACATAACATTGGATTCAGATATATTTAAATGTTGCTTTGCTAGAAGCATTAAAAACCATGAGTACTAAGTCTAGATAGACATTTTTTTATTTGCGCCTATAAAGTAATGGAAGATGAATGACAAATTAAATATTTTATTTTATTTGTAAGAATATATAGGAAAGGTGTATAGAAACATATAAGAGAGATGAACATAATATGGCTTTTAACAATGAAAATAAGAACACAGTTCACACCTTACATTGCTGCCATTGGAAAAAGAGGTAATGTTTGCCTCTTAAAGAAAATTGATCGTCACAGCCCGATCCCCTGACCTAGGTTTCATTCTATCGGAACTCATCAGGGAGGAGTGTGAAACGCGCAAAGTAGATTCCTAAAAGAGGAAACCAAAAAAACACAAAAGGGAGATAATGTAAAATTGTAAAGAATGATAGGACACATAGATAGTAATATGTAAAAGGTATAAAAAAAGGACAACACAGGAAAATTAAATTGGATGTGAATATATAATATATCTCTATAAGGAAAACATCTTTACACTCTATGAGGTAATTGTATTATATATTTTGGTATTCTTAGTTTGAATTAAAATAAAATATAAAGTACAATATTTTTAAAATATAATTTTATCACAAAATGTTTATTTGATTTGTTTTTATTTTGATATTACTCCCAAGTAATATATAAATGTTTAGTAGCAAGGTTGTTAGTACTTAAAATAAATTCCCTAGGCCAATTTAGAAAATACTTGTAGTTGGCCTATATAGAGGAAAAAATATCAAACAACGCTTTGTGTATAGGCAATTAATTCCTTGGATGTTGAATCAGATCAAAAAGAAAGGGTTAAGGGAAAATAAAATTTGGTTTGTGAGATTTCTTGTAGCGTTTGTTTATTCTCTTTTATCTTTATTTTATTCTTATATAGAAATTAGAACATGTCAGAAATTCTTTCAAATAAAAAATGTGTATTTGATCCAAAAATATTTTATGTAGATTGTTTTATTTTAAAAGTAAAGTTTTAAAACACTACGGCTATATATAACTATGGAATTGACTATATAGGCATAATAAGGGTGTTGACGTGTCATATAATGTCAATATGGCATTAGGAGGGGTTGCTTGTTACTGGTAGTTGTAGGATCGATTTTAATCTTGGTGAATTTTATAGGGTTGTTTTCATGAAGTTTACTAAAGTGGTTTGTGAATAAGCTGGAATGATAATACGTATACACTCTTTATAACCAATTTTCCGAACTAGCCTATCTACTAGTTTATTCAAATATTGCAGGTAAAAAACTGTACAGTTTTATGAATGACAAATTTCTACAAGCAATAAGCTTGGTGTTGGTGACAACAAATGGGGGTGCTATGAGATGTCTAAGCATTCATTGTATAAAACTTGGGGGTAGGCAACCCACAAATCATGCATAGAAAACCACTTAAACTGGTGAATCTAAGAGTGAGATCGCCACTTCCAACCGTAGCTTCATACACATCTTATTCCGTCAGTCCATAGATCCCAATAAGAATTTGTTTCCCTTCTTCAGTTGAGATTCCTCTGCGCTCCCAATATCTGCACTTGTCAGGGCCAACAACCATATCTTTGAAGGAATCAGAAGTTTACCTTTTGTTAAGAAATGTATGTTACTAGTAATAATTTATACCACATCCACTTGTTATGTGTTGAAGATGTATTATTTGCCTACCCCCCAGGTGTAAACATCGCCAACTTTGGCATCACCGTTTTCAAGCTCATAACAAGGAAATTCTGTCTTGCCACCCCCTAAAAAGCGTATAATTTATTATATCATATTCTGAAAATTGAAAAATGACACCTAGACATTGGAATTGAACCCGGGACCTTTGGCTTGTAAGCCAATGCTTTTATCACTGAGCTATCCAGGATTGGTCCCGTGCCCATGGTCATCCTTCACTCCTCACTTTTATTTTAAGGCAGAGTCTGAATAACTCTATAAAAACATTTTTTTATCCCCACGTCTTATTACCCGTTCAATACATATACTTATAAAACGTTAGTCATTGCTTAAAATAAATACTCTTTAAACCATAGTGCTAATTCTGACGTTTTAAGTTCTTTAATAAATTAACTCTATAAATTTCATATGGAAAATTTGTTGTGAACTTCATTTTCAAAATTACTATATTCTTCAACCAGATATTCTAAATAAGATATATTACTTCGATAATAACACGCGGATGAAATAAATGATACGGAACTCCGTATGGACTTTCTTATTTCATTGTATAAAAATGGATATATTTACTCAAAAATCGTAATATATGTAAAACTAAATAATACACACTATCGAATTTGAGCAAAAATTACGCTATACTTACCTAAGTAAAACATTGACTAATGGTTTAAAATTTTAAAATTCTATTTAAAGAATTAAAGTCGCCATTTGTATTTATGGACCAATAAAAAAGATCAATATTGGATCACAAGTTTCAACATTTCGTATTAAAATTTTGATTTTGGGTTAAAAAATTAAATTTTATATTAGCGGTTGCATATCTTCAGGTCATCACATTGCTATTAAATTCCTCATTTATTAATTTTGACCAATAAAAAAGGTTTACGTTGACTATTGAGTCTAAAATGATAGAGATAGATAATTCTGTCAAACCCTTCCCCTAAGAGTTAAAGGAAAAAGAACAACTCTTTTTAAAGACTTCCTGTTTTATTTACTATGTCATTAGGAATTATTGCGTTACAATTTAATTTTAATCTCTGTACAACCATGTTATTTAGGATCTCAAATAGTAGCGTACATATGTCAATTTGAACTTCAGTAATGTATTATAAAGTCAATTTCATGGTAATAAGAAAATAGTCATTTTATTTATAATCTTAATCAACGCCTAGTTAAGAATTTTCATCAAAATCGTTAGGGCCTTTTTGATTAAATCAATTAGTTTCTTTCCTTACTAAACTACTCCTAATATTTTGGTTAAACAGACACACAGACAGTCGTGATTACAAAAATAACTTTTTTGGTTTCGGGGACATAAAACGTCAGACATTCACAAAAAACTTAAGTTGATTTTTTTTGACGATCACAATACATCCTCTACCTCTAAGATAGCGAGAAAGTAAAAATTGAGTTATTGAAAGAATTTTTTTAATAAATAGAATTAACCATAACCTATGACTACTATAAGTATTTAATTCAAATATTGTGTTATTTACTTAAATATGGCAAAGTATAAATAAAATTAAACAAATACTAGTGATAGATTATGTGATAACAACATCAAAAGCGATATGATTGTTTTCCATTTGGTTACATTTCATAGGAATGGTTTGGTTGGACGGTATTTATTTTCAAACAACATTGAAAGTTGATTGACTATCAATGGGTAGTAACCACAAGTGTATCTCGTTTGGAATTCCATACGTATAGATAGAGCAGGGGGTAAAAGGGTTTTTATGAGCCAATAATTAAAACTAAACATAGTTGGTGACCTACACATACACATACAAACACACGCATGCACTATATATATATATATATATATATATATATATATATATATATATATACATGGGCTTAGATAAATATTTATGGTTAATTTTTTATTTAAAAAATCATACATTAAGTTTTAATTCAAATACATGTAATTTCAATACATCTACACTAATTATAAAAACAAAGTGTCAGTATTTACATTATTTTCCTAAAATTTCTGGAACCACTTAAGGGGGTTAAGCAGGTTGGTATGGCAATCAAAAACTTGATTTTTTATTATATTACCCGCCTCAGTGGCGTAGTCACCTAACGCGTTGGTCGTGTTGATCTCGACTGCTGAGGACGGGGAGATCAAGGTTCGAATCTCGGTCGGGTGAACTGGGGGGGATTTTTCCTAAATGGTTCTCCACTCTCCCTTCAAGCAAATGCGGGCTTACATCCTTTAATTCAACCTTCCTAATTTTAATCTATTATAGTAATTAGTACTTAAAGTGTATAACCCGAACGCTTATTAAGACGCGATGCTATTATTATTATTATTATTATTATTATTATTGATTTTTTATTATTATTATTTAATTTTGTACTATATTTTAGCTTTAAGTTGAGACCTTATTTTTTAAAATCTGGCAAACAAAAGTGAGGTTATACCACTTTCAATTATACAATGATATGTGACGAGAAACGTAATTTTACATAGATTACTCACTTTTTCTTTGTTTCCTCATCTAACATCACAATTATATATTTTCTTAGTTATCTACAAAATCTTATACGATGAAGATATTTTATAAGTATGATTTTATTTTTACATGTTGGCATTTTTGCTGTTTTAGCAATACATCATTTATATTCCTTCCCATTTCTTTTAAAAACCAAAATTTTAATGTCATCCTTTGTGAGGTTATGTGCTATTACTAACATTTACAATATTGTTCATATAAATTTGTCCATACATTATATATTAATATTGTTTATATATTTTATATCGGAATGATTGTGATGAATTTTGTCACCTATGCAGATTTTAGCCTGAATGTCTCAAGCTATTGATCAAGCGAATTAAAGCAAATAACATTGATATTTATCAAAGCTTTTATCTTAAATCGCGTGATCAATGAAAGATTCTCCTGTTAAATTTAGAATTAATGTTATTTCTCTATAACCTATTGCTAAATCCAAAGAGTATTTACAAAATACATTTCAATAGCAATTAATACAAAGATATCATATTTGAATTAAGTTGGGGGGGGGGGGGTTAATCCACAGATCCTTATAAAGAATAACTTCTATACATTTATTATGTTATTTTTAACTAGAGAAGTACTAAATAAATCTGAATGGTATATTTTAATTCATGATTAATAATTTTGAAAGGCTTAGATTATTAAAAAATGGACTATGTCTTCAAGAATATAAGCAGTGATGTTAAAGGTAATAAAAGTGTTTTAAGTAAGCATTGGATTTGCAAAGGCAAGGACTTCCGCAAGATCATCTTCTGTTATACCATCAGGATAGAGATGAGAGATTACGGATTCTAACAACTGCATGCAAATGTAATTAATCAAATGGTACACGGCCTATTAGAACTTTTGAATCCATCTCCTCCATGCGTGCAGCAATAATTTTCCAAAGTGCTTTCAAAGAGCTACGTCAATGAGCATGACATGAAACGATGGAAGGTATTCAGCCACGATCCATTCCTGAGAGTTAGAGATAGACAATAGTTGTGTGGTTACACAAAACCCCATCCCTTTGAGAGTTTCTGATTACCTAATTTATATGAAGCTACGGAGTTTCATTAAATCAATTAAGTATTTATATAAGTAAATTAATCAGTGCAATGATCAAGGGACGTTTAGTATTAGCTTGACCAATGAGGGAGAACAATTTAAGTTGGGACTATTTATAGTGTTATGGATTTAGCTGTCTATCTATAAAATTGGAATCGTGTATATTTTATAAGTGATTTCACTGATATCACTAACAACCCACGTGACACACATTTGACAATATTCTTGAAACTGTGCGCTGACGATCCCTTTGCTAAAACGCTTACTTTCAATGGGGTTGATTCATATAATGTTCGTAAAATTATGAAATTCCGGTACCAAAAGCATTTTGTTTCTTTTAAGGAGCCCCTTGGAGTAATTAAGGATGATATCCTCAGCCGGATGAATATCATACACACGAGAAACACAATGTGTTATTATTTAAGAATACGTCACAAGTCGTCAAAGGTCCCATCTAACTTGAAAACTTACGTACCATGACGAACGAAACACACGCATCCTACCAATTAGTTTAAACGACACTGGGACTCTTGGAGGATTACTCACAATGGAGCAGTGGTTTAGCAAAATAAACTTGTGTCGCTCTTCTTTCTCTTTTAGATATTTGATCTCCAACATATTAATACTTTTAGCGTCATGGATCCTCTCGCAATTTAGCTTACCCATAATGAAAGAATTTTGGAAGATATTGAATAAAGATATATCAAAACATAGCAATCAATATAAAATTTGGACCTAAATGTAGAAACTTTGAATTCAGCTAACTCAACCAAATTTTAAAGTATTTCTTGGACAAGACTGTACGAATAAAGGACTTAGTCTTCTTCTGCCCAATTATTTGAACGAAAATATTTTATATAGATTATTTGAAAGAGACGTCAAACAACCGGTAACTTACATTAAGAACTTTTAATATAAACCAGACTCTAATGAACACAGATAATCTACCTTATACGTCAAAGCATTAGAGAGTATTCGAGAGCCAGTAGTAAATGTGTTATTTTAAGATGAACCAAAACATAGAAGTAATACTTCAATAAAACTTAATCTTGGCTAAGCTCAGGTATTAGTATAGTTTGCCTTTACAGTGGCTTCATTGGGTTTATCCACTAGTTTGTTAGATGGGGTATGGACATCGTATGTAACATTTCCATAATTTCTGCAGTTTTTTAAGACCAAATTGCTGAATGCAACACATCGTAGCAAAATTTCTATCTTAGATTATGTATTTTACAATGTTCCATAAGACCTCAATAAAGATCTAAATAAAAAAGCACGTAAGAAGATATTGAACATAGAAACAGAATATAAATCCGTATAATATTTGGACTTAAATTAAGATATTTTAAATGTAGGTTGGGGATAACCAAATAAATTGTAAGGTCTCTCTGACATGACCATGAAGAATTTGAATCTTCTTTTACCCAAATAGTTGTACGAATTAATATTATATAGAGACTATTTTATAAAGATGACAAACTATTGGTCATTTATATTACAAGTTTTGAGTATAAACAAGCCCCTTTTATTCTAGCAGAATATTACTACCCGTTCAGGTTATACGCTACAAGACTAATTTGAACACACAACATATCGTATACTAGTGATGTGTGAAACTTCAAAACTTCGACATGGTTTCGGAATAAACATAAGCCTCTACTTGGTATTAAAAAAATTCCAGCTTCGACAATTCCGAATATTCAACAATAATGGTACTGGAAGCTATAATACTCAAGTTATGATTAACTATCGTAATTTTGAGCTGTTGATTATTAATAAGGATTATGAAAAATTCTAATGTAGTTGTATTCTAAGTAGTGGTAATAGACGGATATATCTTAATAAAACCATATATTACAAAAAAATGTGCAATAAAACCTTTTCCAACTAAGTTTTAGGTCATAAAGATGTATTGATGGCAATTATTGTATGTTAAAAGCATAAAACAAACACAAATATATTCAATTATAAATCGCTTCAAATTAAAAAATTGATTTCTTACGCCCCTACGTGGATATATAAAGCTATTTTAGAGTTTTCGAAATCCAGTAGGAAACGTATTCTTTTAAAATGCACATGAAGGTAAAAGAAATAAATTTATTATTTATTTATTCTTGACCAAACTAAGGTATTAAGGATGCGTGCAAAATATTGAAAAAATGTTTCACATACAAATATTTGCAAAACTTATCTCCTATATTATGGAATGAGAGTACAATGTTTACCCGCTTTGATGGGCACATGGTCCAAGGTCCTACTCTTGCAATGGACTAGACTAGACTAGACTGACGATGACGGGAAGATCGCGGTTCAAATATTTGTCAGATGTAATTAAGGTTTTGTTTTCAGAAATTTGTTTTTTACTCTCTCTCCACGCTAATCCAGGTATACTTCCTCTAAATTCAACCTACTTTGCCCATTACAGATTAGTGTAATTAGTATTTAATACTCCCCAAACTGGTAGTAAGACGCGCGATAGTTAAAAACAACATAATTAGCCATTGGTTACTTTTTTATTTGCATCAACCATGTATAATCCAATGTTAGGCTTGTTATTGTGATACTCTCCTTATCAGAACAAAACTTGTAACTCCCTGCCACATCTCCAATGATACCTGATGACTAGGGAAGTGATTTGAACTTATTACCAACCCCCCCACCCACGTAAACCACGTCTTACAATGGCCCATTCAAAGTAGGCAAGTACCGCAAACTGTTATCTGTGAAGGCGAACCCGTATTTAGTCTCTTGATGGGAGGAAGCTATCGTGGACCACAATAGTGCTCATTAGACCTCCTACCCACGCCTCTATTGTGACAATCAAAAGGATTTTCGTTGAAATAAGCTGCCTTTAGAACTTCATTTACGAGACGTGGCATTATACTGGGCATGGCGTACCACGAGTTTAGACTCGAATTAAGATTCAAGCGTCGTTAAAAAAATATAATAATTTATTTCATAGTTTTTTTTGTTATGTTTTTAACCAACTGACACACAAATGTCTCTTAACACTTTTGGAACATACACGTAGACACATTATAAAGGATCTTTTAAGGTGTTAGACTGGTTTTATTAAACTTGTAGGCCTTAACAAGAGATTCATTGAGGGCTTAATATATGGGTAGGTGTAAAGAGGGTAGGTTGAGGAAATAAAACTGTATAAGCGTTGAGTCATATTAGAAATATTCCAACATTGATAAATTACAACACGAATAAACGCTTTAGTGTATCCATCTGGGCTTACATTTTAGCCTCAACCTCTCCATCATTAGTAATCTAAACTATTTATATCTCGATACCTTAGACCAGTGGCTTTCAAACTTCTTAGTCACACGTACCCTCTAACCAGGGACCAGCTTATTCACGGACCCTTTGATGTAGGATGAATTATGAAAGAAAATCATTAGTTTTCAATAAAATATAGGGATAAATTAGTCACAGTGTCTATTATTGCTATATTTTTGAATGTTAAAGTAATTGCAATATAAAGGAAACTAAAATAAACATAGATATTGGATTTGTACATTTTTAGTCATAATATATTTTAATAAAATTTAAATAAAATACACTAATAATTAAAATAAAAAAAATTTAATAATCAAATAGCCAAGCTATTATTTATGATTTTAGTAAGGATTACTCCATCTACATATCATATTCTGAAAATTTACACCTAGACACGGTAATGGAACCCGGGACCTTTGGCTTGATACGCCAATGCTCTAACCACTGAGCTATCCAGGAATCGTCCCGTGCCCAGGTTCATTCTTCACTCATATTTTAAGGCAGAGTCTATGATGGACGTGCGGAAATCGTCGACTACAAATATGTGATTTTATTAAGATCACGAACTATCAGATAACGCAGCCACCTTCGAATCGATATTTGGCTTCTCTGCTAGCTCGTGATCTTAATAAAATCACATATTTATAGCCGACGATTTCCGCACGTCCATCATAGACTCTTCCTTAAAATATGAGTGAAGAATGACCCTGGGCACGGAACGATTCCTGGATATCTCAGTGGATAGACCATTTGCGTACTAAGCCAAAGGTTCCGGGTTCGATTCCCGTCTCAAGGTGTCATTTTTCAATTTTTAGAAAATAAAGTATATTATGTGTTATATTTGCAAATTTATAATCACTTATTGATAATTATTTTAAGAGTGGAATTTATGTCTGTTTCGAAATTAATTATATTTTAATCTCGCACTTTTTATACCACAAAGAGCAGAAAAGACTTTATCGTGCAAATAAGTGTTTGGAAAAGGTATAAAACCTTTCAGTGCATTTTATAAAATTTATTTATGTCTGTTAGTGAGAAAACTAAAATAAAAGTAAAAAAGACCCAATACTCCCCTCAAAGATGTGGGAACAAGGGGTGGGACTAACGGACCCATTTTTCGGCCTCAATTTATGCCTGGGCTTGAATATTGGAAGGCATTGCCATTGTTTTTAATACATACCAGTTATATAGTACCCTAGTTTTGAGTAAATATAAAAAATTTTAAACAATGGCGTGAGAAAGTCCGTGTGGAGTTCCACACCATCTATTTTATTTATTCTCACCCAGTTTTAAATAAAATACAAAACGTCTATCCAAAATTTTAAAATTCCAGTTTCAGAGTGCACATATTCATGCACAGGAGCTACTTTTTTTTTCCAGATCCCTGCGTGTGGTATATATCTTATAACTATCATGAGAGAAAAACAAACTGACAAACTTTCGATTTCATTAATATAAATTATGTTAGTCCCAATGAAGGATTTGTATGTTCTAAAATTTCCTTCTTATGAAAATTGGCCTTCATGTTCATATTCACATAAAGGAGGCAGGGCCGTATGAACAGTACTTCATCATGGATGTACAGTACCAGCTAGTATTAATAACAGCGACTGTACCACACACAGTATAAAAGTTGAACAGTTCGTTTAAAACGAACGTGTTTACCTAATAGTTGCACACCCTTTCTAATTCTCTGTCCTACAAAGGGTGTGGGAGGGAAAAGCGGGAAAGGTCTTCATCTGTATTGCGCCTACACTGAAAAGTTTCGTCGAGAGGAAGGGATAACAAAACAAAAAAAATTCAATGTGGGTAAAATGTCTATTTTCAGTTAGTTTCGAAAGGAATTGGGCTACTAACGTCAACACAGTTCGATGAGTAATTTGGGAATGTAAAAATATTGTTAATCCCCTTGAGCCGTTTCAACTAAAGCGAATGGAGTTTAATGTATGAAGAAAAACAACAATTTTCTCACGAATACATGTTTTGATAAGTTTTTATATGGTATTTTTAAACAATGTCTTACGACCTTTCCAAGTTATACCCATATTGATTAAAATAGTGGGGTGGAGATGATCAATTAAAATAACTAACCTACATTAGCGGCCGGATAATTAAAGGCGGAATTCTCGTGTTAGACTGACCCACTAAAGACGAGAAGATCGTTGTTCATATCTGTTGAAAGTGGTTTTACCTAAATGATTTCCCACTCTACCTTCACAAAAATTCGGATAGATTACCTCTAAAATGCCTCATCTTACTCCAATAAAGAAAATATATATGTGCATATCCTGAACTGTTAGTAAAACACAGTGATGAAATAAATAAAAAGTGTTAATAAAATTATACCCAAATTTGCATTGAGAGAGAGAGTGAACATCCATTTATGAAAAAATAACTCAAGTACGCTCTGCCAGGATTTGAACCGACCTCCCTTTCACCAGCAAGCTAGCTTATGTGATTCAATTAGGTGAAAAATTACAACCCGAAAATATGAATCAAACACTGGACCTTTAGCTTTGTGCGTAAATGATTTATATGTGCTTGACGTCTGTCCTGCGTTCCCATTAATATGTAGACGAAGTGTTGTTTGAAACATTGCCATAGGCTTATATCATTACGATTTATCCACTAGGGGAATTTGGTTTACACTTTAAGAGCTAATGGAATATAATTTACTCACGTGATTTACAAACAAACATTATTCTAGAACATACGTAATACCCATCAAAGTAAAATGAAATCTCAAAAACTTTTTGCTGTTCTATTAATCGAACATGGTTCACTTTGATCAAGAGAAAATGGGACTAGCAAATCAGCTAAGGTTTATGAAGGATGTGCCAATGAGTTTATTTGCTACCAATAAAAATTATTTTTATTTAGATTCTTTGGCGTTTTTATTCTTTTTATTGTAAGAACCACGTCTTGCTACGCATTTGGGCTTTACAATTATGTGCTAGGGATGAGGAAGGCTTAATTTACGTGGAGAGAAATTGGGAAACCATTTCGGAAAAAACACCCTTAGTACACCCTATCGGGATCAAACCACGATCTCCCGTCATAGTCATTTGAGAGTCGCACCTTAGATCATGTGGTAACTGAAGAGGGTCTTTGAAATTTTGTTTGATCAAATTGTTAGAGATCTTGTAAAAATGTGTTGTATATAATACCATAATTCTAGCATTTTTGGGGAATTCCAGGCTACCACCGTGTTTCGGATTCCACGTTAAACTGTAGGTCCTTCATTTCATCTCACAATCACCCTACCATTACACATTAGCGTAATTGCGTACAACCCGAACGGGTAGTAAGACGTGGTGCTAATAATAATAATAATAATAATAATAATAAATCTAGCATTTTTAATATATATTTAACTTTTTAATGATAAAAATTATAGGAAAAGGTTATAAATTAAATCAAAAATCTGTTTGATCATAGTGTCATGATATTAATGTCAGACTGTAAGCAGTGCGGGACCGGAATGCTTGTCATTTGTCTGCGCTTACTCTCTCTCTCTCTCTACATCCATGTTTTGGAGGTAACCAGCCGGTCTCACAGCTATGGTGGAGCTAGAGGAGACAAGGGGGAGCGCAATAAAAAGGAAATTGGCGAATATAGAAGATTCTGGGCAGATTTCCTTCTAATCCAGTAGCGTAGTCTAGAAATGGAGGATTCCGTTTACTCTTTAACTGTGTCCCCTTACACACGGTCGAGTGTTAGTGAAGGAGCTCCAGTCAGAGTTGAGTCTAGCCAAGTGGGTGGACCAGCGTGTCCGGGAGTGAGCGGCGTGTTCAGTGAGTGGGTCAGCATGTCCAAAAAGTGAATCGGGGACTCTAGCGTTCGTATAACGTGGGTGCGTGTAATGTGTCGTGTAACATCTTAGTTCCCAACAAGCGTGTCCGGAAGTTGGTCAACGTGTTGGAGCGCGTGTCCGGATGTTTGTGTATCTCGCATCAGCGTAGCGTATGTGGACTAATGTGTCGGTGACCTGAGGAGGGAGGGCATGCGTGACTGAGACGGGTAACATAGATATATTGATTGTTCTTGTGAAGTGTGTTGGTAATGAACATTATTAATGACTGACTTAAATATTTGAAGAGTTATAATGTGTTTTATAGTAATCAATTTGTTTATTAAATCTATTCTTATTTTAAGTGTGTGTCAATCATCTTAATAATTCAGAGTGTTAATTGTAGTTTAATCAGAGTATGTGTTGTTTTATTTTAATAATCAAAACCCTTGAATATTCCGTATGTATTTCAATCGTGTTTAGTCAGCCATATGCCCCAATATTCTGAAAGAAACTAGCGGCTCACACAGCGACGTGTGAAAGGCCTGTGAATCTCAGTTCACACGTGCGTGGGTTAAAATATTATATTTCTCTTATATAACAATGCCTTCAATAAATGATTTTCTTAATCTATAATATAGTTAAATGTAAATTTAAACTGAGGTTATCAGACAAAATAAAATATAATTATTCATCATCATTATCATCATGGACAGTGTCCAGCCACTAGCTGTGTTTGTTTGGAACCTAAGCCCCTCCACCAACTACTTTACTACCACATCTCTTTTCTTCCACCTAGGCCCAGTCACAAACACATCACAAACAAATTTTTCAAACACTCATCGTAACCTATTGCCCATCATTGTTAACTTCATATACACACTAATGGAATAAGAATTGTCAAGCTAGAACCAGAGTTAGTTTACTCATATTTGTTTGGGGGAAGAGTGGAAAACGATTCAAGGTAAAAAATGTAGCTAAGGAAAACCGGCCGGTTTTTGATACCGGGATTCCCCATCACTAGCAAACAACACAAGACATGACTGATGACTTTGTACACGTGCCAGCCAATGGGGTTTTGAGGTATGACATCTACCCGAGTAAATATTCGACACTTAATTCTGAATAAAGAGTAAAATTTATGGTAAGATTATTTTCATATTTATTTTATAATTTAACTACTGCCTACTTCAAAAAGCTTTAATTTTTCACAGAGCCTTAGAAAATCTCCTAGAAACTTGCTTCCCAATTTATTTTGTTCTCAATTTTATATAATTTCATTTTGAAAATGTCACTTCAAAGCGAAACCTTAAAACACAAACCCACAAAAGGCTTGTTGGGCTAATTTTTTTTTTAGTTCCGCTAATCTCACACTCAAAAGTCGTCCTTTTTCTATGTAAATCCCTTACCCGACGGGGGATTTCTCTATTCCCCCACATTTACCCGTTTTCTTTTCACTACAGATTACGCTGACAGTAACAGCCTTTACTACTCTACCCACTTTCATCACAAAGCTAATTATTTTTTATGTGGAGTAGAAAAATTTTCTAACAAAAGAGGTCGAAGGGGTCTCTTTTGTTATTAGTGCCGTGTTTCTTTCGCCGCTGTCAGGAAAGCTACTGGTCACGCCCACCCACTTTCTCTACTTTCATTCCTCGATGTGGACCTTATTTATACTTCAGCATCCCACAAATCTAGCATTTTATTCTCTTTTACCTTTATTTTATATAATATTATTTATTGAATTAAGGCTCTGATTTTTTTTTTTAATAATTCAGAGTATAGTCAACAAATTGATATATTAAATAAAAGAAAACTTTACTTTTATCCTCACAAAGCTCTTGTTAGCATACATACAAATTAATTAAAAAAAAAAATTATTTAAAAGCATTTAAAAATATCACATTAAAGTGCGCTGTTTTGATTATATACAATCTTAACAACATATCAGCATACATACATTTTAATGTTTTTATAAACCATATACATAATTATATGTTAAGATATGTTATTATTTTTTAACATGTATGCCTTATTCCAAATTGCTACTTATAGCGCAAAAGAACACAGGTAATATTTTCACCCTGTTCTCAATGTAACAGACTTAGCCGATCTTGGACTAATGCCATCTGGATAAACTTAGTATATGCCTGAATCAATACAAATATTAACAATATAAATAACCTAATAGTTCTTAGATCAGTAGAGGACTTTCATTATTTCACATTTTATTGTCCAAAAAATTCCCTTATTCCCTTCCTGGACCAAAAGTATTATTAATACTAGAAGCTATTTCTCGTATAGTTACATTTATCTATCCAAGGAAAGCAGGGAAATCAACAAATTCTTAAAGTATGATCATTATTTCTGGTAAAATAAATTAATCTCTAAGCCTGATTGTATTGAATTGTACGTTCTAATCAAATCTTTATATTTAAAAACTATTTACATTATTAGTATATTTGGCTATCAAGCGACCCAAATACTTTATAAAATATACTTCAGGGGTTTCACATTAGTTTTAGTACCGTTAATTCCATATATATTTATTCATACATATATACATAATTATATTACATCCGTTACCGTTTCCAGCCTAAGTTACGGGCCAGTTTTATATTCAAGCCATAGATTTTTCACTGCCGGCTCGATAGGCCTGTCGTAGCATATCTATCTCTCTCTCTCTCTCTCTCACACACACACACAATATATATATTTAGCATATTGATCTTTAGAATTCTTTTATCGCCAGTCATACTTCCTACCTTTTAAGGTTATACGCATTTTAAATACTAATATTTATATTTAAAAATCATAGCTTGAGACATAACACCATATTTTACTATGCATTATATCAGACATGGAAAAGAGGAATACCAGAAAATCAATAATTTATTTATTTTCTCCTTCCTGTACCTTCTTCCATTAATAATATGTTCCTCAATTAGTGAAATAAGATTTTATCTAAAATAAATTATACAAGAAACATTTTCTTCATTGATATTACATTTGAATTGTTTCTCCTTTATGTCAATCATTCCCTTTAAACATTCTTATTAATTTGTCCTGATATTCTTACTATACTTATCTATCTTTCTATTTTTATATTTGGTTACCACTGTGAGGAAGTAGCGTAGCGCCTTTCCCACTACCTCCTTAAGAGTTCCCATTTAACGAAGTCTAGGTCGAGGGAATGAGAATTAACGACCAATTTTATTTCAGAAACAGCCGTTACCTCTTTGTCCAGTGGTGGCATAGGGAATTGTGAACCGTGTTTCTCTTCTCATTGGGAAGGACACATTTTGTTTGTTCATTTTATTTGTTTGCTATTCTCCTTTCCTCTACCTGATTTTATTTGTAATATTATGTACCATAAATAGTATATCTAGTTATACATACCCACTTAATAAATATTAGATATTTTATATTATTTTAACCCGCCTCAGTGGCGTAGTTGGCTAACGCGCTTTACGTGTTTAGCTAGACTGCCGAGGACGGGGAGATCGAGGTTTGAATCTTGGTCGGGTGAACTGGCAGTGGTTTTTCCTAAATGGTTTCCCATTCTCCCTTCACGCAAATGCGAGTTCACTTCCTCTAACTAAACCTTTCCAATTCCTAATCCATTAGCGTGATTAGTACTTAAAGCGTATAAACGGGTAGTAAGATGCTATGCTAAAAAATACATTATTTTAAAAGAATAAAATATTATTATTGGCTTCTTACTATCTGTTCAGGTTATATTTATATGTACTAAACATGCTAAGATGTTGGAATGTGAAAGGTTTAAATCAGACCCACGTTTGTGAGGAGGGAGAGTGGACAACTATTTTGGAAAATCCATACTCAATACACCCAATCGGGATTCAAACCACGATCTCCCCATCATCGTCAGTCTAGTATTTTGTGAGGGTAAAGCCATATATCATTCAGTCATGAAGCAATTAATTATTATGTTATATATTATGGTTTAAAGGACCAGTACTTATCGTCTATAAATATCATCTCTTATTGAGGTAAATCAATTATCTTTAGTATGTAATATAATCCCTGGTAACAAAAATATGATTATATCCTTAAAATTTAATAGAAAAAGTGGTTTATTTCAATAATTATTTCTGGAACTCTAATAAATAGATGCTCATCATTTTGTATTTCATCCAAAGCTAATTGGCCTATACCAAGAAATGCCTAAAAATGAAAATTTCAACTTCAGATATATTAAAATAAGCTGCTATTTCATAAAACGGCAATTTCACAAGTTCTACCAAACTGATTTTTAATTTTTAAATGATAGTATTTCCTTAATGGTATATATAAAAGTTTTTAAATTAGCAAATAGTAAGAATGAAATTTACTAAACCAATTTCCACGTTAATTGTAACAATTGTTTTAAATTAAGGCTTATACATTGAAAATGATATGATGGATTAAGATCCAAATTCTATAGATTATGTATTTAAATTTATAAAATTAAAAGGTTACACATAGAAGATAGTATGCAATATTTACATATGACGCATCAATGGACCGTCTAACACTATAGTAATCTATTTTTGAAAGTGTTTGGCAGAAAATGTGTATTAAATCATCAGTTGAGGTCAAAATCCTCAAATTAAATTTTGGCCACAATATATATCTTAATATATATAATTATTCTGTACGTGTGTATGTCACTGAACTCCTCCTAAACGGCTGGACCGATTTTGATGAAATTTTTTGTGTGTATTTGTGTGGGTCCATGGATGGTTTTGATTCACAATTGAACCCGATAGGTGGCGCTGCAATCGGGTTCTAGGATTTATTTTTATTTTTTAGGGAATTTATTTGAGGGGATTTTTTTTAAAGAATTTTTGCATATCAGAACATGTAACCTCACAATTTCACTTGCCCCCTCCTTCCCCCCAAATATTTATAATAATGAATATAATATGAATAATTGAACGTTAAAACCTTCTGAATAGTGAATAATTGAACTTCTGAGAATAATTCATAGTTATATTTGTGTACCAATAGGTGGCATTGATTTCGAATTCTGTGGTATTTGACATACGCATAATTGAACTTCTGAGAATAATTCATAGTTATGTTTGTGTAACATAGGTGGCATTGATTTCGAATTCTGTGTAATTTGACGTACGCATCAATACATGCGCAGGTCTCTTGCGTCGTGGCTTGGCATTGTTTTGACATTTCAATTTCTGTACGATGTGTTTCGATAATCAATGTATCACAATTGTGTGAATATTGAGTGTATTTTTCATCAAGTGTACTCAAATACATTCAGTACATTGGGAAAATGTGTAAGGTGCTGTGTTGAAGTGAATATCTTACATGATCTTCCATACATTTAAATTATATACATACGTATTCAATGACAATCAATCTAACCTGCAAATTTTTATTTTAAGTGCTTATTTGTGTCGATGATTTTATAAAATTTACGGAGCGTTAAATGTTTCATCGAAAAAAACAACAACATGTAATTCATAAAATTCAAATATAAGTTGCTTATATTTAGGTGTTGTGTGTTTATTAAAAAACAATGCCACGTCTTCGTGGAAGAGAAGGAAATATTGGTCGACGTACACAGAATTCACAAATAGTCCACACCTGTCGGTTAAATCGAGCGGCAGAAGATCAATTGACAGACAATGAAAATATAAGTGTCCAGGTTGCAAACACACGTGCAAATGTAAGTCAACAGCAACGCAACGAATGCCTTCGAGCTATTGTATTGAGACAAAGACAGGCACGTCAACGAGCCACTGACGCACACTGAGCACATGAACAACAGCGCCTGCAAGTACATCGCGCATTAACACGCGCATCACTTCTCCGTCTTGCGTTCGAATATGAGTCGGACATCGACTATTCGTCACATTCAAAAATTGTCAGCGGCGCTATGGACAAAGAATGCCAATCTGCCATGCATTCAAATACAAAGGTAAATCGGCTGGTTTCTGCTGCGCGTCTGGAAAAGTTGTACTTCCACCATTGAATTCGCCGCCAGAAACATTGAAAACATAATTGGCTGGAGCCACACCTAAATCAAAATGGTTTTTGCGTAAAATTCACAAATTAAATTCTTGCTTCCAAATGATATCATTTGGAGCAACAAAAATCGTTCAGAATGAGGATGGTTGCAATTTTGAATCAACGTTTAAGATTCAGGGCCAAGTATATCATCAAATAGGTTCTTTAATCTCAATGCCTGATGCCGATCCAAAATTCTTGCAAATCTACTTTATGGGCGATGAGGAGAAACAAATAAACGCACGCTGCCACTACAACCACATCGAGCAGATGGAGGAGCGAGAAATTGTGGAGACTTTGGAACCGATTTTGCGAAATCACAACAAGTTGGTCCAGTGGTTTTATACCGTTTCAAACAGACTGCAAAACGACGACTACATGATCGTCAATAACGCAGACAAAGTACCATTTGGAGAGCATGCGGGCCGATACAATTCACAAACCATTAATGAAGTTGCAGTTGTTATGGTTGGCGACGCATATGAACGTCGAGATATACGGATCCAACACAGAGATAACACGGTTCACATAGTTCAAGACATTCATCGTTCTTACGACGCTTTGCAATATCTGTTGATATTTTGGGAAGGAGAAGATGGATATCATTTTAACATCAAACAAATAAATCCAGTGACAGGTACAAACTACATATTATTTACTTTTTCTTTTTCTGTAAGATTAAATTCTTTTTGTCTTATTTATATTTTTACTTTGCTGGTGCAGAAACCAACAAGAAAGTGAGCGCGATGAACTTCTACGCATATCGGTTGATGATTCGTGCCAATGAAGACAACAACATTCTCTGATGCCACCAGCTGTTTCATCAATACATCGTTGATATGTATCCGAAAATTGAAAGCGAGCGATTACGGTACATCAAGTATAATCAAGCGAAGCTGCGTTCTGAGGAGTACATTCATTTGCGTGATCCTATTGTCGGTAACGTCGGTAACGTTGATGGAACCACTAATAGCAATGACATCGTTACCGCATATATTCTTTCATCATCATATATTGGTAGCCACGTCATATGCAAGAAAACATTCAAGACGCCATGACTTTCATGCGCGCGTGCGGCCGACCAGATTTGTTCATTACATTTACGTTCAATCCTAACTGAGATGAAATTAAAATTTTGTTATTGCCAGGTCAAACAGCAATGCATCACCATGATATCACTGCACGTGTCTTCAAACAAAAATTAATATCGTTGATTAACTAGATTACACATCAATCTGTTCATTTATACAACTCAGGGATTATACGAAAAGCATTGTTCCTCAACTCGCATTAAGATAAAAACAAAACTAACTTTATTGATTTTGTCGGACCGTTTTTATAACATCACAACCTTAGGTATAAGAGGGGGTTAGGTTTATATGCAGCTGACTGTACGTATCATACAAATAGTATGTACTTCGTACAACAAGTATATACTATTTAAATGGTACGTATATAGGTAGGTTGTTCTGCTTAAGCCCGTAAAGGTTCTAGGCCCAAAACAGTATATGTTTTGCACTATGAAAATAGAAACAATTAAAAAGTAATTTTATATTTGTCATATTTGAAGGTACGTCAATAAAATAAAATTAGCTGTACCCGGCATACAAATTTGTAAGCAAGCTTCGCAATTTTTTTCGATACAGCTGATATTTGTGGAGTTGTGGGTGAAATTCCAAAAATTGTTGGGATCACTATTCCATATATTATTATTTTTAATAATGGATACCATGTATGTATAAATGTCCAGCAGTTCCTATTCTAAGTAAAAAATTTTAATTTCAGAAATAGACAGACGGAATGGGAAAGCATTGCTATTGCTGTGAAACAAAGTATTTGTAATGTACTATTGTCTCAATATAGTTGATTTTGAGGAAAGAAAATATGTTTTATTTTGTATGTTGTCTTGACAAACCCTGAATTTGTAATATTTGTGTAACTCACTAATTGTAGTTCATTGTTAATTTGAAATTGTGATGATCACATAGTGTTTGTTTTATTATCGAATTCAATTATGACACCCAAACTAAAAGCCAACGTTCGGGCAGGACAACGTCTGTCGGGTCCACTAGTATTATGTATATATTTTATCAAAGACTGTAGTAATTTTTATTTGAAGTACTGTATTTATATGTAAAGAGACGCCGTATCTTATTGGGGATTATCTATTATTTATGAACCAGTCAAACTTTTATCTTCTTTTTAAAAAACGTCAACTTGTATATTTCAACCTATTTTATATATCTTCTACATTTTAGGAAGCTCTACTGCGTTCAGTGTTTCGAGGCTCAGTTTGTCTTTCCCTTTCTCACCTATACTTTTCGTTATGCCTATCCATTTCTACTTTACCTTCACACATACTTCTCGCAAATCCTCTCCATCTCTCTCTCTTTCCCTCTTTCAACTTTATCCCGACGTAAATCCCACTGTGGCGTCATCCTCCCCATAGTAGTATTGCTGCTATACTGGAGCAATGAAGCGAGTTTTCAAAAGTACCTTTGCGTGAAATCGGCTACAGGCACAAACAATATTTTACTATTTTACTTTGTAACTTAAGGGGAATATTTGAATGTGAGTTTGAGCTAATTGTTGCTCAATTATTGATTTTAGTGTCAATCTTTAATGCAATTTATCTACACATAAGAAAATGTACCGTATACATAAAAGTATTTACTCTTCGTTTGCCCTGAATGTTGGCTAATTTAACTTTTATGGCTCCAAATATGTTATAACTTAGTATATATGGTCATGCAAGGGCACGCAACATAATCCTATTGGATGTCTGTGTTTTGGATTCTGACCGGCTCAAGTCTGCATCCCGATCATTCTCAAAAAACGTACCATACTCAACCAACGTTTATTATAAGGTCATTGTTTCACTTGAATCAATATAGATATGAAAATAAAATAAAGTTTGTAATGAGTTGATTTATTGATATACTTAATTTGATTAACTATGAAGAATACATGTTGTCTTTATATCGTTATGCTAAAAATAGTTGGTGTTCCTGTAGGAGGGATTGTGTCACATCTTTATGGATTTATAGCTTAAACACCCGCTGAAGTGTTTAATGCAACTCCTTACACCTTGACTGCTAAATCATGCACCAGAATGCTTCATGCATCTCCTTACACCTTGACTGCTAAAGGTGCACCGGAGTGCTTCATGCACCTCCTTACACCTTGACTGCTAAACGTGCACCGGAGTGCTTCATGCACCTCCTTACACCTTGACTGCTAAATGTGCACCGGAGTGCTTCATGCATCTTCTTACACCTTGACTGTTAAACGTGCACCGGAGTTCTTCATGCACCTTCTTACACCTTGACTGATAAACGTGCACCGGAGTGCTTCATGCACCTCCTTACACCTTGACTGATAAACGTGCACCGGAGTGCTTCATGCACCTTCTTACACCTTGACTGATAAACGTGCATCAGAGTGCTTTATGCACCATCTTACACCTTGACTGATAAACGTGCACTGGAGTGCTTCATGCTCCTCCTTACACCTTGACTGCTAAACGTGCACCAGAGTGCTTCATGCTCCTCCTTACACCTTGACTGCTATACGTGCACCGGAGTGCTTCATGCACCTTCTTACACCTTGACTGATAAACGTGCACCGGAGTGCTTCATGCACCTCCTTACACCTTGACTGCTAAATATGCACCGGAGTGCTTCATGCACCTCCTTACACCTTGACTGCTAAATGTGCACCGGAGTGCTTCATGCTCCTCCTTACACCTTGACTGATAAACGTGCACCGGAGTGCTTCATGCTTTCTTACACCTTGACTGATAAACGTGCACCGGAGTGCTTCATGCTCCTCCTTACACCTTGACTGCTAAACGTGCACCGGAGTGCTTCATGCACCTTCTTACACCTTGACTGATAAACGTGCACCAGAGTGCTTCATGCTCCTCCTTACACCTTGACTGCTAAACGTGCACCGGAGTGCTTCATACTCCTCCTTACACCTTGACTGATAAACGTGCACTGGAGTGCTTCACGCACCTCCTTACACCTTGACTGCTAAATGTGCACCGGAGTGCTTCATGCTCCTCCTTACACCTTGACTGATAAACGTGCACCGGAGTGCTTCATGCATTCTTACACCTTGACTGATAAACGTGCACCAGAGTGCTTCATGCTCCTCCTTACACCTTGACTGCTAAACGTGCACCGGAGTGCTTCATACTCCTCCTTACACCTTGACTGATAAACGTGCACTGGAGTGCTTCACGCACCTCCTTACACCTTGACTGCTAAATGTGCACCGGAGTGCTTCATGCTCCTTCTTACACCTTGACTGATAAACGTGCACCGGAGTGCTTCATGCACCTTCTTACACCTTGACTGATAAACGTGCACAGAGTGCTTCATGCTCCTCCTTACACCTTGACTGATAAACGTGCACCGGAGGGCTTCATGCTCCTCCTTACACCTTGACTGATAAACGTGCACCGGAGTGCTTCATGCTCCTCCTTACACCTTGACTGCTAAACGTGCACCGGAGTGCTTCATGCACCTTCTTACACCAATGACTGATAAACGTGCACCGGAGTGCTTCATGCTCCTCCTTACACCTTGACTGATAAACGTGCACCGGAGTGCTTCATGCACCTTCTTACACCTTGACTGATAAACGTGCACCAGAGTGCTTCATGCTCCTCCTTACACCTTGACTGATAAACGTGCACCGGAGTGCTTCATGCTCCTCCTTACACCTTGACTGATAAACGTGCACCGGAGTGCTTCATGCTTTCTTACACCTTGACTGATAAACGTGCACCGGAGTGCTTCATGCACCTCCTTACACCTTGACTGCTAAACGTGCACCAGAGTGCTTCATGCTCCTCCTTACACCTTGACTGATAAACGTGCACCGGAGTGCTTCATGCTCCTCCTTACACCTTGACTGCTAAACGTGCACCGGAGTGCTTCATGCTCCTCCTTACACCAATGACTGATAAACGTGCACCGGAGTGCTTCATGCTCCTCCTTACACCTTGACTGCTAAACGTGCACCGGAATGCTTCATGCTCCTCCTTACACCTTGACTGCTAAACGTGCACCGGAATGCTTCATGCACCTTCTTACACCTTGACTGATAAAAGTTCGTTGGAGTGCTATGTTGAGGGATTAATTCAGAAGAGATACCAAGACTAGAATATATAAATCAGATAGCTAATTATGCTTGTAAAAGAAAGTACCAAATTATAATATAATATTTTGCCCAGGACAGACAGAAGTGAAGAGCATTATAAAAGCAATCACAAGATCAATTACCAAGGAACTTGATTAATGTTATTAAATCTGTACGAGGTCCAATTTTTATAATAGTCATCTATCAAGTAAAACTTTTCAGAGACTACAACATAATTGTTCATTCAAAAAATGAGTGTTGGACGGTGGTATGTATATCAATCACTACTTGGACGGGCAGGGGACCCAAAAATTGTCCATAGTAAATAATGTAAAAGAGTATGGAGAGTTTTTTGAGACCCACAGCATTATCTGTACCATTCTCTGCTACTATAAGAAACTTATTGAAGATCACTTGTCCTACAATGTTATTTTATGCACTTTGTTCCTACATATGTCTGCTGGTTTTTGTCATTTTTAACCCACTGTATTATTTATCGATGAATCTGTACTCGTTAGAGATGCAGTAGTCGATTTTCATAGCAATCAACAGTAAGATGAAGAATGTTTATGTTCTGTTCTTCAACCAAGTCAACAATGAACGACAAGTTCGTGAAAATCTGCGATCGGGAATAAATGGGAACAATTTAATCGAACCAGTTTTTATTGATGAAATATTAACAGGAAAATTTTATGTTCTGAATAAACAATAGGATGGGTTGTTGGAAGAATTCCTAATTTATCTGATACATCGCAAGAAGTCTATGTATGAGAGTGAATCACTATTCCTTAGTGATCAAACTAATAGCTAGAAAAGTCCCTAGTGAGTTATTACCTAAAAAAATTAATAAGTCACACAGGAGCTATTGGCTAGCCTGCTCTCTTTCCAAACTTAAATCCACCAAATTTTATTTGAAAGCCTTTAATTGTAAAACGTCCTTTGTCAGTGTTGTAATATTTCACCAAAATATTGGACAAGATTTCAAGCGAATCCAAAAAAAGTCCTTGAATATATGAATGGACAATAAACTCTATAGTACGACGAATAAATGCTAGAATTAAGATGTAAGGTGATCATTATGATCAATTTATCTAAACTTAAGTGGATTTTAATTAATAGAAAGCAGAAATGGCTATAGCTCGTAAACAAGTTATTATAGCACAAAATAATTTTAACTTATTTTTCTGTCGCCTGATATCACCCCTGAAATAGGCCCCAAATATTAAGGTACATTCAAAACATACGAATAAACATTTTCTAAATTATATCTTTTAATTTTTTTGCTTTCAGCGCACTTTACTGTCCATTGGGGCTATACGAATACAATTATAAAAAATACTTATTTTAAACAAATATGCATGCCATCACATAACTTTTGGTTGTACTAGGTTATAAAATTATTATTGTAGGTTCATTAGTATCCATATTTTGTATTAATTTATTGTAGGTCCATTTGTAGGCTTTGTACTAAGCTATTAAATTACTATCGTAGGTCATTAATACATTTTGTATTAAATTATCATATTAGTGTAAGGTAACTAGTACAGTTTGTTTTGTTTTAAATTATTAAATTACTAGTGTAGGCCTATTTGTACATTATCTGTGTGTTAAGTATTTAAATTACCTTCGTAGAGCCATTTGTACATGTTTGTATTATATAATTAGTTTAATTTTGTTGGTTCACTAGTGCATTATAATTGTATTATATTATTAATAAGACAATTTTAATTCATGTTAATATACAATAAAAAAAGGTGGAACGTTTAATTTAAACATAGAAAGTATTCGCAAATATATGTACACGCTTGTCCAACTAGAATGAAAAGATACCAGTGGAGTATGGGCGTATTACAATGTGACGTCAAACTTACTACTGACAAGTCTTCTATTGTCAAAGAAGTCCCTTGCCAAATTGACTCTCAGCTCCCCAAAGACACCCCATGTCTCTTGAGAGTAAGGAGGGAAGACTTACTGCTTGCTCCGTCGATAGCACCACGTCGCTAACGTCACTCCGTTGATATTAGAGGCATCGCTACGTATCATTCTCGCCGCCGCAATCTAAACCAAGCTAAAAGGGAGGACATGTATTAAAGAGATGTTCCCCATTTTTAAACTTTCTTCCTCAAATTATCAATATTTTAACTAAATATATTTTCGCGTTTTAGGCGTATAGGTTGTTAAATAAAAGAGCATTAAGTAATACCCTTACCAGCAATTACGTTGACAAAGACAAAAATATCTCGCATAGTCAGATTTAACTAAGGTAGCTAAAAACTATATATATACCACAATTTTATTGCAAACTGACATACCTGACAACCACACCAAGCTAATATTTCTCCTTATATATATACATATATATAAATATATTTATATATATATATACACATATATATAAAAAAATATATATACATATATATAAATATATATATAAATATATATAAATATATATATATAAATATATATATACATATATATATATAAATATATATATATAAATATATATAAATATATATATATAAATATATATATATACATATATATATATAAATATATATATATATAAATATATATGTATATAAATATATATGTATATATAAATATATATGTATATATATTTTAAGTGAAGTTATGAGATACTCAGCTGTCCCTTATGATAGATTCTATCAATTCTTATAAAAACACCAATAATATCGTTATTATTATCATCATCGCGTCTTACTAACCGTTTGGGTTGTGTGATGATAGGGTGATTGTTAGATGAAATGAAGGACTTAGAGTTTAACGTTGGATCCGAACCAGGGTGGAGGCCTGGCATTTCCCACATTCACAAGTTGTGATTAATACACGTCTTGTCAGAGGTGAAGGAAGGGCTTGTAATCAGATAAAATCTGTGCTGGGACCGAGGATTGAACCCTGGACCCCAGCACAGAAGTCCGACACCTTACCCCTAGACCACCAGGTCACCAATAATATAGTTAATTATTATAAATGTTGACCATAAAATATTAAGTTCAATTTCTAAAAGGTGCTTCAACTGTCCATTCTAATAAAATCAAGGCTAAGCTTGATATTATGGCACCCAAGTTTGTGGAACGTGGAATAAATGTACATTTTCTTTCCGTGATGGAGAGGTCGAAAGTTTATTCCTAGCTTGTGGTAGAGATTGTGTTCAACTCTTCCACCACCCAAATGCTGGTACATTTTCGAAACTCTACATTCCTAATCCTTTGTACATTAGCTTATTTATTTGAAAGGCCCGAACGAGTAGAAAGAAGTAGCACAAATATATATTAAAAAGTAGTAAGTGTCTTAAATTAAAACTTAGTGACATAGCCACAGAGTAACAAGCGTTTGGTAAAAAAGTTTTAAGAAACAATTAAAAATTGTATTATTTGTCAAAAATTAATAGGTGACTATTTGGCATACCATTTCTTAAAGAGACATTATATTTTTTTTAAATGTTCATCACTGTTGGAATCTTTTCAAATTGGGGTATTTTAACTACGTAATAAATGAACTGCACAATGCACAATATAGTTGAAACTAAGATTTGGTATACTTGTTGAAATCCTCTAACTCATGTTGTTGTAGACACCAAGATTCGTGAAGTGCGTTTTCTGTCTTATAACTGGTTTCATTTCTCTCCTTGACTCTAAGGGAATCTTCTTAAATGTTTTGTCTAATTAAAATTTACTCTCTCTAATCAACAATTATTTTTTTAAGAAGCGCGTCTAACTACCGGTTCGGGTTATAAGGCAACCAAATATCAAAGGGTTTTTAGAAAATAAAACTTCGTTACTATGCCATCTAATTATTTTTCTTTAAATAAAATTATCATAGAGATTTATATATATTTACATAAAATGAATAGTTTTGTTACAATTGTTTTTCTATGATTTAATATGCTCTATCCATTTATAATATTATAAATATATTATTTCAAAATATCAGTATTAATTTCACTTTCTATTTTTTACAGAAGGGAGTATTATAGGTCTATAGATATAGTGAGCTTTACAAAATGTACTAGCATATGTGTTCGTAAATATGCTTGGAACTATTCATTGAAATAGCCAACTTTCCCGCCTCGGTGGAGTAGTTAGCTAACGCGCTACTCATGTTGAGATGGACTGCCGATAACGGGGAAATCTTGGTCAGGTGAGCTAGGGGTGGTTTTTCATAAATGGTATTCCATTCTCCTTCCAAATAAATGCGAGTTCACTTACTCTAAATTCAACCTTTCCAATTCTTAATTCATTAATATAATTATTACTTAGGCGTATAGCCCGAAAGGGTGGTAAGATGCATTGCTAAAAAATAATCCAATTTGATGTTATACAAATTGATTTATTTCCCATTCTATCAATTTTGAATAAAGACATTTATTTTTTAAACTAGCATAAGAAATAACTTTTTGTTTTCTAAATAAAGCTATATTATACTACAGTAACCTCATTTTATTAATATTTTCTCTTTAAACTATATACATATTCAAGTTTACAACAAAATTTTTATTCAAGCATAAGTTTTTTAGGAATTTGCTCTCAACGGATGAATAGTAATATACAGTCCAGAATATATTCATTTATATATAATCAGATCTCGTATTGTTTGAATATTATAAATACAACTAATTTAGAAAATTATTTACAGGAATTTTGTTTTGTGCCTTATATTTATTTCAAATACACTCATAGCGTTTAAATGTTATGGTTTCCAATTATAATTATATATTATAAAGTAAAGTAGGTAAGTAACCGAAACATAGGTTGGGGTTTTGTATGGTAACGTTCGATTTTCTTCAAAAATCAGCCCTTACCACTTTGTCCAGTGGCATAAATGTAATGTGTGAACTGTGTTCTTCTTTTTATTGTAAAAGTCATATTGTAATATTTATCTTCATGTGTTTCCATTCACCATTCACCATTCCTGTACCTACTTCCAAATATAGTTAAATTATCATTACTTAAGTAATTAAAATGTACTTTACTTTAGTTAACATGACGCAACGTAATACTGTGCCGATGTTTTTGGGGAAAATAACAAGGGGAAGGGTGGTTGGGGTTATGATGAATCTCTAGTGTGTAACTAATATAGAAATGAAAGGTTTGTCCACGAATCAGTCAAAACATAACTTTAATATTATTTTGTTAAGACAAAGTGGGGGGCCTGAAATGAACAGTAGAATGTGTCTTAGCTAAAAATAACAAGTAGGTGTGTTAATAAGTTTTTATTAATGAACAGTCTTAATATTTCACTTTGGATCTCAAGTTGAAATATCTACAATAATTTATCTTTTTATATGAAGTTGATATTTAAAACTTAGCAATCAAGTTAGACAGAAAACGTATTAATACTATAATAAAAAAATACGTTATATTCGTAGAGAATAATAGTTGTTAACGTGGTTTAAGACTTGTCTCGTAATATATGTGAAAATTTAAGAAAATATGTCCTAGGTGTTTGATCACTTTACTATAAAATTAATTCAAAACATTTGATATACTATAGTAAACTAAATCCATTTAAAGACACCTACTGATAGAAAACCTATGTATTGTACATATGTCGTTTTTGCTTAGGCTAAGGTAAAAATATTTCTTACCGTAAAATTAATAAAACTTATATTAAATTTTTAAATTCATTTGTCAGTTATTTCGGAGAAAACCAATAGACAACGTCTTTCCAGATTGAAAATACCTTTAGGCCTACGTTAGTTACTCAAATTTACTTCAAAGATATACTTTGAAATACTTCAATATAATTGGTCAACGCATTTAAACAAAAATCGTGAAACAATGATCCGGACAAACAAACGGACAGAAAAATTTCAAAATGTTCAATATTAAACCAAATCTCTTTCGCTTGGGCTTGTTGTGAACGTGGTTTCCATTTCTATCAGTGATCACAGCTTTGGCGCGCACACAGAAGAGAGTAAGGATCAGATACAGGTGATCGATACAGAAAATATACAACCGTATGACAGGCTACCCACAAAACATTGATCTTTCTTACAAGCTGTTTCAAAAATATGTGAGCAGATCTCATGCTTAGGCTTGACTTTCAGATTCTCGTGCATAGGTTTGACTTTCAGATTATTGCGCTTAGGTTTGACTTTCATATTCTCGCGCTTAGGTTTGACTTTCAGACTCTCGCGCTTAGGTTTGACTTTCAGATGCTCGTGCTTATGTTTGACTTTCAGATTCTCGCGCTTAGGTTTGACTTTCAGATTCTCGTGCTAAGGTTTGACTTTCAGATTCTCGCGCTTAGGTTCGTCTTTCAGAGTCTCGCGCTTAGGTTTGACTTTCAAATTCTCACGCTTAGGTTTGACTTTCAGATTCTCGCGCTTAAGTTTGACTTTCAGATTCTCGTGATAAGGTTTGACTTTCAGATTCTCGCAATTAGGTTCGTCTTTCAGAGTCTCGTGCTTAGGTATGACTTTCAAATTCTCGCGCTTAGGTTTGACTTTCAGATTCTCGTCCTAAGATAGGACTTTCAGATTCTCGCGCTTAGGTTCGTCTTTCAGAGTCTCGCGCTTAGGTTTGACTTTCAAATTCTCGCGCTTAGGTTTGACTTTCAGATTCTCGCGCTTAGGTTTGACTTTCAGATTCTCGTGCTAAGGTTTGACTTTCAGATTCTCACGCTTATGTTTGACTTTCAGATTCTCGCGCTTATGTTTGACTTTCAGAGTCTCGCGCTTATGTTTGACTTTCAAATTCTCGCGCCTAGATTTGACTTTCAGATTCTCGCGCTTAGGTTTGACTTTCAGATTCTCGTGCTAAGGCTTGACTTTCAGAGTCTCGCGCTTAGGTTCGACTTTCAGATTATTGCGCTTAGTATTGACTTTCATATTCTCGCGCTTAGGTTTGACTTTAAGATTCTCGCGCTTAGGTTTAACTTTCAGATGCTCGTGCTTATGTTTGACTTTCAGATTCTCGCGCTTAGGTTTGACTTTCAGATTCTCGTGCTAAGGTTTGACTTTCAGAGTCTCGCGCTTAGGTTTGACTTTTAAATTCTCGCTCTTAGGTTTGACTTTCAGATTCTCGTGCTAAGGTTTGACTTTCAAAGTCTCGCGCTTAGGTTTGACTTTCAAATTCTCGCGCCTAGGTTTGACTTTCAGATTCTCGCGCTTAGGTTTGACTTTCAGATTCTCGTGCTAAGGTTTGACTTTCAGATTCTCGCGCTCAGGTTCGTCTTTCAGAGTCTCGCGCTTAGGTTTGACTTTCAAATTCTCATGCTTAGGTTTGACTTTCAGATTCTCGCGCTTAGGTTTGACTTTCAGATTCTCGTGCTAAGGTTTGACTTTCAGATTCTCGCGCTTAGGTTCATCTTTCAGAGTCTCGTGCTTAGGTTTGACTTTCAAATTCTCGCGCTTAGGTTTTACTTTCAGATTCTCGCGCTTAGGTTCGTCTTTCAGAGTCTCGTGCTTAGGTTTGACTTTCAAATTCTCGCGCTTAGGTTTGACTTTCAGATTCTCGTGCTAAGGTTTGACTTTCAGATTCTCGCGCTTAGGTTCGTCTTTCAGAGTCTCGTGCTTAGGTTTGACTTTCAAATTCTCGCGCTTAGGTTTGACTTTCAGATTCTCGTGCTAAGGTTTGACTTTCAGATTCTCGTGCTTAGGTTCGTCTTTCAGAGTCTCGCGCTTAGGTTTGACTTTCAAATTCTCGTGTTTAGGTTTGACTTTTCAGATGCTCGTGCTAAGGTTTGACATTCAGATTCTCATGCTTATGTTTGACTCTCAGATTCTCGTGCCTAGGTTTGACTTTCATATTCTCGCGCTTAGGTTTGACTTTCAGATGCTCGTGCTTAAGGTTTGACTTTTCAGATGCTCGTGCTTAAGGTTTGACTTTTTAGATGCTCGTGCTTAGGGGTTGGCTTTCAGAGTCTCACGCTTATGTTTGACTTTCAGTTTCTCGCGCTTATATTTGACTTTCAGAGTCTCGCGCTTAGGTTTGACTTTTAAATTCTCGCACCTAGATTTGACTTTCAGATTCTCGCGCTTAGGTTTGACTTTCAGATTCTCGTGCCTAGGTTTGACTTTCATATTCTCGCCCTTAGGTTTAAATTTCAAATTCTCGCGCTTAGGTTTGACTTTCAGATTCTCGTGCCACTAGGGGAGCAGTTAGTGGGTCATAGCTCAATAGCATTAGGAAATAAAATCGTCTTAGTATAATATATTAATTTTATACTAAGGGATTAATATTATTATTGATACCAAGACTTAGAAGAGAGAAACATATTTACAATAATTTCAAAGTATAGTTATTATTTACATCCATTGTAAATACTAATTTTATTTTATTATATATTTACAATATTAAGAAAAAAATATATCATTCTTAGGCCATGTATATCAAGTATTATTTTAAAGAATTTGTAATATTTTCAGAATGAATCTGAATGAATCAGAATGAATTGACAATATGGAATCACTAGATATTCAAGGAAATTAGTGTTTTAATACAAGTGTACACTCTTTTGTTTGTTGGGAGAGTGGGAAACTTTTTACGGATATTTACATGAGTTAATCTGTAAAGCACTCGATTATCTATCTAGTCATCACCAGTAAGCCAGACAGGCCAAACTAACGACTTAGCGCATGGAACCACCAGCGCAGGTAGTTATTTAATTTTATAAAATATATATTAATATTTTAATACAAGGAGTAGAGCTTATAAAATAACCCATAGTGAACATTAGTTAGATATTTTTATTTAAGGTACTTAATGTGCATTATCTTACCCTACTGTTTATATCAACACAAAACTTATGTATAAACTAACACCCGCCTTTGTGGCATAGTTTGCTAACGTACTAGTTTCATGTGATTTAGACTGATGAGGACGTTAAGATAGAGTTTCGAGTCTCGCTCGCGGAAACTTGGCTGTTTTTTCCCTAAATTGTTTTCCACTCTCCCTCCACTCGAATGAGGGTTTACTACCTCTATTTTCAACCTTTCCAATTCCTAACCCATTGGCGTAATTAGTACTTTAGCCTATAACCTGAACGGTTAGTAAGACGCGGTGCTAATCATTATTATTATTTACTAACTTTAATCTATAATATATACAAAACCAAGTAGCCACCCCTTGATTTATCACTATGAAAGGGGAATCCCCAACTTAGCTAATAATACATTTTCAGCCATGACGTGAATCGAACCCGTGACCCTTTGTTCACTCAGTAGTCAAACACGCTATCAACTGAGCTAGGGTGTCAGAGCCTAATATGTTTTAATATATGGTATAGTATTCGTTCAGTTGTACGTGTCATATTAGAATGTCAATGGTGTTAATATAGTGATGAAGACAAATATTGTATATTTCAAAGACAATTGGTTTTAACTTGATCCCAGAAATTTATGTATATGTGTTTAAGTTGATACTCTTGACACTAGTTTTGGTTGTTAAATGTCTAGCCTAAAACAACTTTAGACATTAACGCTTAAGTTACCAAACTAGAATAATATTATTTTTCTTTTTAAAATACAAAACATTTGATTAGGAGCTAAATTAAATGGTTTATACTATGACATTTGTCTGGATTACACCACGTTGATTGGAAATCTAGTATAACCTGTATACTTAGGAATAAATATTCAATTTAGGACTTTACATTGAACTTTTCGATTAGTATATTTGTGAGAAGATAAGCCTCAAATGGTTATAAGACCTCTTCTTTCAAAATAGGGATAACATTAACCATGGTGTATTATAATTTGCGCAGAAAATAATGTAATAAGTAAGTGAGGCAACATAGATTTATAAAATATACCTGTCAATAAATGTTAACAAAATATTGTTTCCCTTTAATAATGTATAATTTAAAAACTGTGTATTAGTTTTTTTTGTCATGTGAATGTCACATACCGTTTGAAATGGAAAATCACTTTTCTGCAGTATTAAAATAAAACTTTAATTTCTGTAAATATTGAACGCAATTATGCTTTGGATGCAAAGATAACACACCCTTGGGAATGTTTGGCAAGAATTTACAGTTTTTAACGTACCTCAAATAAATACATTTGTATTTAAATGGACCAGTAAAATACATCTTCATATATATTTGAAATTGTAGTAAAATAAGCTCGAAATATTTCAAATCTGTATATTATAATACCTTATTTCTTAATAATCTCTAATATTATAAAGGTAAAGGATCAATGTGATCATCTTCACACACACCTGCACGTATTTACAACCCAATTTTCTATGAAAGGGCCTTATCTGACACATGTAAATGTGAATAGATATACTCTCAAATGATCTGGATTTATTAATAGATATTTTCAAAAGGTACCAAAAAATAACACTATTAGTTGAGTAAAATATGGCCGATTATGGCCACAAAAATAAAGATTTTATTTTCTTATGAAAATTAAAATTTTATACTTTCTATTAAGATATGTTCATATAAAAATGATGTTTATTCTTTTGGAAAATTGAAACATAAAGTGGTTCTAAAGGTGACATACGTTGTCTCAATCCAGACTTTAACCATAGCACCAGAAGCTAAAAAGGAAAAAGAAATTTAAAATAATCCAAATCATTGATTTTGAACTATTAGTGTGGGAGCTGAGAAAATTCTGTTGGATTTTCGAGATGCAGATGGTTTTCTTTTTTGACAGTTTATACAAGCCATAGAGATGGAGGGACAAAAATTGGTCACACTTTATATCTCTTAGTCAATTTTTCTATATTGCTGCCATCTTGTTTTTTTTTAAATAAAATTTATTTAAATTCAATCTGTGCTATATATGAAGGTGTGATAGGGCATTTTAAATACCATATATGTTATAAATATGTTTAAATTTTATATAATTAAATATAATGATATATATAGTCATATATATAATTTTATATATATATAATATAATTATATATAGTCATATATATAATTTTATATATATATAATATGATTATATATAAGTATATATATATATATGTTGTATATTTTTCTGAAACCATAGGAAATGTCATAAATTGTATAGAATTCAAAATGAAATTTTTTTGTAGTATTTTCTTTCCCATTTATTTAATAAGCTTTAATTATAATAAGACTATGGATTAAGAAGATTTTAATACCAAAGAATAAATTTATGTTACAGAATGCAATCATTGTTATATATAGTTCACCATCGTGCATAATTAAGTATATCGAATGAAAAGACTAGTGGTAAACCTTATCTTATGCTGTAGATATGTAAATCACAATTATTTTCTCTATCAGCCACGAATCAAATCCCCGAATATAGAAACAAATATTGACACAAACTTTTACGAATAACAAAACATCTTGCTACGTTTTATACCAATTTCTCTGAATTCTTCAAAGACATTTTAAATATCACTCGGATTTTTAAGAGTGTATTTTGTTTCATCGAAAAGCTTTTGTTTGTCATTTAAATATGACTCCAAATTTTTAATATTTGAAAATAGTGTCCACATAGTTCAATACATTTTTCCCACTGTAGTATCTGTGTTACCTCACAGAGCATACAAATTGCTCACACTTCCTGAGAAAAATAGTTTCCGTTTAAGACGCTTTCACTTGAACGTGTTACCATTGTCTCACTTTAAACTAGAATTTCAAGATTTTTCTGTTTTTCAAATACTTTCCTAAACATGATAACTTTCTGAAGAGGGATACTCTTAGACCAAGAAATATATTTGAGAATCTATCTTAGTGAAGAAGTTGTAGTTCTTTGGCTTTACGATATACACATTCATCAAACGACAAGGAGCCCTCTAAAAGATTTAATTGAAGCAACATATATTGAAAATATACAATTTTGTATGAATTGAATTATACTCTGTTGTAGGATAAGGTAGTATTGGATAAAATCCAGTGAGCGTTTTGCAAAGTGGATGCTGGGACAATACACTCATGAAAGCCTTCCTTGATGGTATTTCTACTTTTTCAAGCAAATCAACGCCAGAGACATTTAATGCTATAAAAATCTTGAGATAAACCACATCGGATCCAAATTCCTTCCTGGCTTTCTAATTTCAGATGATAAGTTCAAGTCATGGCTTGGTGTGAAATCAGTTGGAATAGTACATCTTTTCTTTGACTTGTTGTAGCCAAGTAACTGCTGCGCTTTTATGTCTCTATCAAGAATTCTTAGTTTCACATCAATACTAATAGTTTCTGCCTTGTTTTCTGGATGATAATTGCTCTCTGAAATTACTTCTGGATCTGTATGTGACACTAGATGATCTTAGAACAAATATAGGACGGTGTCATGTGTTCCAATCACGCCTGAAAGGGTTTGCTTCTTCCTTATAGAAATTGTCCATAGCACTACGTACAGGAATGCCGGGCCTTATTTAAGGTCTTATTGAGATATGTGGCCCTTCATCTCTTATGAAAGTTCTGTTTGCCAGCATTTAGTCTAACTGAAAAACTTAATCATATATCTGACACAGACCTTTATGGTTAAAGATATTGATAAATGATTTAAATCTACTTATATTATTTATTTATTTATTGAGCATTGGCCACATGTAGAGGAGGTTTATTTTGGCACAATTGTGAATCAGAAAATATGCAACCTGAAACAAAGTGTCACATTTTCAGCGAATATGTGTTGATTCAAAATATGAAGCTGCAAATTTTATTTTAATGATTCCTGCCGGTAAGTTTGAGGTGCCTGCTCATATTTGAGTTGAGAAACTTTTAAATACATTTTATTTGCAAATTTTCCTTCTAAATTGAAGTTAAACATATTTGTTTTACACGAAGTAGAGTATCACATTTTATGACTTCATCATAAGATCTAACTTTATCAACAATCATATTGGCACCAATGGAAGATGCATAGACAAGCTGAGAAAGAAATCTTTCTCTTGGATAAGAAAATCATATATTCTTATTATATACGTCAGTTTGCATGGATTTCATTGTTTTGTTTGATGTAGTTAAGGAAAAATTTTGTTTAACAAATTCTTCCTGAAGGTTGGACCTTTAGATTTAAAATTCAACTTTTGTACAAATTGTCGCTAAACACCATGAGTTGAAGATTTTTTTACTGGTTTAATATTCATGATTAAAAATAATGGTTTTTATATGCATTCATGTAAGTGTTCATGCAAACATTATGGTACATTATATCTGCTGCAAATACACTCATTTTGTTTTCTAATATACATGTTTTCTCAAAACTTCATCTTTAAATATCTCGTTGCGTCTAGAAAATCTTGCGCTCTCCCTTTCTAACAGATTCGAGATAATTTATTGCTATCTTATCGTGATTTTTATGCCATATAACAAACACACTGTGGACAGAAGTTTCTACCCCCTTTTTAATACTTTTTTTTTGTTAAAAGTCTCCTAAACAATTTGAAGCCTGATGGGGAACAGACATGTTCAAAATAAATTGCGCTCCTTGTTACTATTTGTGCCTTTAATATATAAGGCCTATAAAATACCATATGATAGAAGAAAATATCACCAGATTCGTTGTCAAGTGTATTAAGAAGTCCATCATTCAAAAATGCACTCACATCTTTTATTTGCTTTCTCCCAGAGTCAGAGTCGAGTTCTACTCGATTCTTCGTGCAAAGAACTCATTTCAGGATTCATCTATGACCTGAGGATGGTGCCATCGAGCGCCGAAACATGTCGGAATTGTGATTTAACAACCCCCATTCTCAAGGAACAAGAGAATTAAAATTCTCCCAGATAAGAATAGATTTCAACTTATATATAAAAAAAATTTCTTTGTTTTCACAAAATTCCAATCTGTGTCATTTGACTTTTATCTTATTACACTATATTATAAGTTTCATCTATACTATCCCATGTTTCATCTACACTTGTCTTAATATATTTATGGGTTATTAAAATGTAATTACATAAAATCCTGAATAGAATAATTTTTTTTAAATTTTTATAACAAACCAACTAAAAACTTTTATGCAAAGCCTAGGCTCAATTCTCTATGGAACTCTATTTCTAACCATAATTTTATCTTGTTTATCAATATTATACACCCTATTTTATTTTAACTAATTGTCTATAACACATGTATTTTAATATGTCTTATTGTTTATTGTATATGTACTTCTTCGACTCACATTTTTAATGTGTTTTTAATGGTTCAATTTATTACTTTTAACCTAATTAAAAACTTTTTCTTATTACATAATTTATTTTCACTCACAATTATTGATTGTAATTGATTTTCTGTTGTAACAACAACTTTGCCACTCAGCCCATTGACTCTTCATGAATAATACACTTAATTAATATTGTCAACATAATTTATTTTAATAACCTAATTTCTATCTTTTTTCATATCTTTTAATTTGATATCTATCCTTATCTAATAGGATATATATTGTTCCTTACTACAAATAATTATGTATTTTATGAATAAAATGTAATGTCAACTCTATAAGTGAATACGTAATCTCATTTTGAATCCTTGAATTCAAATTACACTTGGTTTAACACGGAGTGAATCGAAAAAATGGTAGAGGGAAGTCAAATCTATTTCAGACAATACCAATGTTTGTGCCATTCACTTTTCCGATCAAGTATTTTTCGATTCCCTATTTTGTATAAGGGGTTTTATGTGAGGGGTCACAGTTAATCGGGTTGGAATAAAGGTTCCATGGTAGAAACATCTCATAGTGATTCGCCACCCTCTTCTTCCCACGTTGATTACTTGTGATAGTATGGGGAGAGAGTAGTCGGATAGAGGCTACTTGTGGTTTCCCAATAATCCCACCACCAACTTAGTCCAATTGTAGGAAAAATAAAAAGTGTAGCTCGCAGTAGCTAACCAAATACTCGAGTGAATTGCTTTCAAACACCGATTCTGATACTTTATTGATTTAATCCTTATTAATTATAATTTCTGCAATTGGTTTCCTAGGTGACCTGGTGGTCTAGGGGTAAGGTGTCAGACTTCTGTGCTGAGGGTCCGGGATTCAATCCTCGGTCCCGGCATAAATTTATCCGGTTGCCAAACCCTTCCTTCACCTCTGATAAGACGTGTATTAATCACAACTTGTGAATTTGGGGAATTCCAGGCCTCCACTGTGGTTCGGATTCCACGTTAAACTGTAGGTCCTCAACTGCATCTCACAATCACCCTACCATTACACTTTAGAGTAAGTGCGTGTAACACTAACTGGTAGTAAGACGCGGTACTACTACTACTACTACTACTACTACTACTACTACTACTAATAATAATAATAAATGGTCTGCCCATTAATGCTTCCTTCTTGCGTGTAAATTATAAAGAAATTATTGTGTGGTTGGGGGACTAAACAATCTCAAAATTTTAAAGAAAATGAACTATTTATCTGCACCATATCCTGAAATAATAATGTTTTGGTGTCGGTACACGTTTGAAGAGGCTTTTTTTAAATATTTAATTTGGTATTTTCGTTTTTGTGTGTGTGTTGTTTGCTTGTTTGTTTGTTTATTTGTTTGTTTGTTTGTTTGTGTGCTTCATGTTATACTACACATTTGAAGGCTATCCATTGGGGTTTGAAATTAATCGAGTAGGAATGAAGATACATGTAAAAGAAATGTAAACTAATTTGAATGAAAAAAGTGTTTAACAGAATTTTAGCTTAGATCTACACATTAAGGGTAAACTTGACTAAATCAGTTAGATATTTACATAAACTGCCATCCGGTGAGTGTCATATGCAATGGAAATCTTAGATAAGTGCAATGGTATATTAGTTTGGATTATTTAAATTTCACTTTTTTGTTGTTAAATTTTATAACTTAAACTCTTTTGAAATCACTATCTTTACTAAGTAATTATTATTATTTAAAATGAATTATAAATAAATTATTTTATTTGTTTTATTAAAGGGACGCTTCGCCTTTACTTGAATTATCCCACTATGGTATAGCTTATAAGATAAGTCCATAGTTTAATCCATGAAGGTTTGACTGTTATCATTCAGGGTGACGGATTGTATGGTACATTTCACTATTCAGTTAATTTTAGATGGAGGCTTCAAAAATGTGCTAGTATGATGTTTGTCAAATTAAATATATAGTAGTAGTAAAGGGGCAGCTTGAATCCGTCGCTAATTATTCAAAATATTGCTAATTATTCATGACGACGTTTTATTGAGTGTGGTCAGCCTTGGCGTTTTATTGAGTAAGGTCAGCCCTGCCATGTGACGTCAGCCTGTTGGTTAGCCTGTTGTTCAGGCGGTAGGTATGCTAGGGATATAGTGATAGTATTGTGACGTCATCCGTGACGTTTCAAATAATATGACTGATGGTCAGCCGTGTGACGTCAGCCTGTGACGTTTCAAATAATATAAGTGTGGTCAGGCTTGCGTCTGACGTCGGTTCTGGACGCCCCGTAGGTGTGGATTCCTAGAGATATAGTATTGTGACGTCAGCCTGTGACGTTTCAAATAATATAAGTGTGGTTAGGCTTGCGTCTGACGTCGGTTCTGGACGCCCCGTAGGTGTGGATTTTTTTTAACGTCGAGGTAGCTATGCTAGAGATATAGTGTGACGTCATCTAGTGTGACGTTCCGGTTGGTCAGCGCAATTTTTATCGTGGACAAGTTGTTTTTAAAAGTGTAAATGAATTGTAATTTGTTTTAAATTTTTTTTAGTTATTTATATATCAAATAATTGATATATTTGAACATGTTTTATGGTGACGCGTTCCGCATCTGTACGTCACATCAGATTTGAATAAATAATAATATCAAGTGTTGTTTTCATGTATATGACGTAAGTAACAATACTCTCTACTCATTATGTTTTATGACTAAAATATAACATTTAAACGTTTGGAAAATTTTACTCTCAACTGAGTTTGTATTCAGTGTGAAATCCATCTGGTTAAAATAAAACCAGTTTTAAAAAAAAGGAAGAGGTTAGTTTTTAAACGTCAACGACAAGATCATTCCTGTCGCCGGCAAGTTTTAAGTGTATATGAATTTGTAATCAGTTTAAATGTCTAGTTATTTATATATCAAATTAAAATAATTGAAATAAATAAATAGACTATATTTTAACATGTGTACCTGCTGTTAAAAAATTAAAAATTAACAACTTGACAGAGTACGAATTTATTAAACAACATACATGATTAAAATTAATAATGACTTTATACCTAATTATACACTAACAAAGTTATATTACTAATATATAATTTAAATAAGAGGAAAATATTACTAGAAAATGAAAAAAATAAAATACAAGATTTTCTCATTTTATTATAAAAAATACACAGATTTCACATATAATTGTTATACGGATACATAAAACCATTATGAACAGATATTAGTTACAAAGTAAAATTATAAATGAACAGATATTAGTTACAAAGTAAAATTATAAATAGTGTTTAGTTGTTACTTTGATTTATAATGTGAATATGGAATACTCCAAAGTCTACGATATTATCTTTTAAATAGACTTTTACATAAACACATCTACAGATTACACATATAATTGTTATATGAATACACCAAATATGAACAGATATTAGTTTATTTCAATTTTTAAACCAGTATTACCAAAGATTGAAAAAAAAACTATAAACCAGTTTGTTCTATTCTAAGCTTAATAGAATTATCACCCCCTATGCCCTCATAGATTATTACAGACTTTGAATTATTTACAAGGTCAATATGCTGTTTAGAACAAATACCTGAATATTTCTTTGGTAGAAAAAAACCTACGATATTATCATGTAAATAAGCTTTCACATAAACACTCGGCCCATACTTTGTTTCCCGTTCATTAAAAGATATAATATCCAGTACTGTATTCTCCTTTAAACTTCTTAGAGAGATATATTGAATGTCATCACTCTTGGTTGAGTTGAAGTCGTTTATGAATTTGTCCATATCTTGAAAAAAAAATCAAACAAATATATTATAGCAAAAATAAGAGGGCAATAAAATATTTTTTTTAAAAAATAAATAAAGAAATTATAAATTACCTGATTTACTCCGCTGTGGGTGCACTCGGATCAGCCCTGCTAGCTTGTAGGTTGGTGGTATGTGTCTCAGAGCTGACGTCGAAATCTAACGCACTGTCTTGCCAATTGTGCAGGCAGTCTAAGTGTATACGATACCAGTCACTTACAACTTTGCAATAACGTTTTGACCCACACGCGTATGACTTTTTAAAGTGAGAAAAGCACTCAGAACTACAATAGTGTATAGTGCGTTCGATGCAGGACTCTTTTAGAATCTCTAACACACACGTGTAATTATTAAAACAATCAGTTGTTCCTAGCTCTACGCATCTATCTCCGTCAGAGTACTCTTCCAAAATTGATATATCACCTAAAAGCGATATAAAATGTTCTTCACCACATTTACAAGCACCACGCGCTCCTCTCTTGTTCACTCTGTCAAAATAAGATCTACTTTTGAAAATATGTCTAGATTGACGCTCAATATGTCGACGTTTAAATGAGTGAAGGGGGACATTTAAACTCGTGTCTTCGACTGACTCCATTTTATGAATTCTAACGACTTAAATACACACGCTATTTATCGTGATAATTCTAACTCTCAAGGTGAACATCATCTACTATTCAACTTAAATCTCGCTAGCAGGTGCAGGCATCGACTCGCAAAAGATCAAGGAAAACGGTTTTACTTTCTAATTATATATTCAGGTCGCTTCTGGAAGGTTAACTACATTTAAAGAGCGAAATCAGCACACAGGTGTGTAGAAAGGACACACACACACACACACACACACATCTGACGGAGTTGCGATCTATAAAAAGAGAATTTAACTATAGAAAGTTATCATTTCATCGCCATCTTTTCGAGTGAAAAGAAGTTGTCACGTGAATCAGCATCAACTACCTAGCGCTCGTGTTTTCTGCTAAAAGTAAGATAAATTTTACCATCTATTCTCTAGTGGTCAATTTATTAGTTAAACTAATATTTTATTTTAAATATCTTTTCTAAATTTAATTGTTTTTATTTTAAATATTTAAACTAACAATTAATTTTTTTACGGTTGTTTCTCAATTTATAATTAAAACTAAAATTTAATAGTTAATCTAATATTTTAAATATTTTATGTGTTTCTTTTTTCTAAATTGATTCTAACAATTAATTTTTTTTCAGAATTTAATTGTTTTTATTTTATTCTAACAATTAATTTAATTTAATAGCTAAACTAATATTTTAAATATTTTTATGTGTTTCTCTTTTCTAACAATTAATTTTTGTTGTTGTTTCTCAAATTTATTATTTAAACTAACAATTAATTATTTAAATTTATTCTTTTTTTTTATAGTGTCTAGCGAAAAAACATTTATACCCGACGAATCTATTGACAATGCCACACCCTCTACCTCGGACATTAACAGACAACGGCAACACATTTTTGATTATGCGGCGGGTACAAACACTAATGACTCATTTACAATAATAACGGAGACAGAACGAACTTACAGTCGGTTCAACACCTTAGGCAGAGATATCTTAGTTAATTTCAATCCATTGATTTCGAACGTGAGTCCAATGCATTATCTAATGACGTGTTTCTCTAGTCTATTAGCATACTTGCTCAGAGGTACGGCGCCTTACGATTTAATTGGACTCACGATCACGAACACGGAGAATAACCTCGATAAACCGGTCGGCGTTTCTTACCGTAGATGTGATCAAATTGATGTGACCACTATTATGAATACATTAACAAAAGTTATTCAAAGTAATGCCAGATTCGGTATAGCCGATGTGTTGAGGATTAAAGCGAATCATATCAAAATGATGAGAGGGAACGGTAGAGCATTAAAAAGAAATTGCCTTCCAAACGATTATCTGAGTCACCATAAAACGAGCATTGTTGTTGTTAAATCATTGACGAATTGTTTGGCTCACGCTATAGTAATAGCGATAGCCAAAATCACTAATGATATTAATTATAAATCGTATACTAAGGGGCGAAAAATTAACAATGCTGTAGATGAGCTTCTTGCAAAAACTCGCGTAGATTTATCGGGGGGAGGGGGCGCGAACATCTCGATAAATTTCAGCGTTATTTTGGGGACGAATATAAATTGCGCGTGTATAATACCCTCTCGACGGTCAACGGATTGTGGTATGAGGGGGTGTCGTCTTCTAGTAGGTACATTAACCTACTGTACGATGACGTTACACATCACTTTAACGTAATAATCAACATGGCGGCGGCCTTTTCCGTTCGGTATTTCTGCGACGGATGTAATACCGGTTTTAAAAGAGGTGCGAGACATTCATGTAAGAACACTTGCCCCAAATGTATGTCCATACCTCCGTGTTTGTATGAAAATGAAAAACAAGTGTATTGCAGTTATTGTAACAGAATATTTAGGTCTGCCGCTTGTTTCACTAGCCATAAATCGAATAAAATTGACGGTAAGAAAACAGTTTGTGATTTAAGACAGGTGTGTATTATCTGTGATAAAACAAAGGGGAGTAATCACGAATGTTTTAAATCATACTGCGCAACGTGCAAACAGAATAAAGAAAATCCGCATCGTTGTTATATGCAGGTGTTCAGTCGGAAGGAGCTAGATGATAATTACCTAATGGTATTTTATGATTTCGAGACTACACAAAATCGAGCTATAACCGATGACTGTTTTTTACACGAACCAAATTTTTTGCATGCACAGCACTATTGTGTAAAATGTGAATTTAACGATAATATGGACGAGGATTGTGAGCAATGCGGGAAACGATCTCATTCCTTTTGGGAAAATCCGGTAGACGGCTTCATCGACTACCTGAGACAACCGAGGCCGTTTGCAAATAAAATTGTTTGCGTTGCGCATAATGGGAAGGGGTTTGATAATATATTTATCCTGAATAGATTTCTATCACTAAACTACACCCCTAAAATTATTGCGGACGGAACTAAAATACTCTGCATGACAATGGACCACATACAATTTAAAGACAGCCTATGATTCCTCCCCATGCCACTGAGACAGATCCCGAAAGCGTTTGGACTAGACTGTAAAAAAGGACACTACCCCTATCTGTTTAATACAGAAAAGAATTTAAATTATATCGGTGAGATGCCCGGTCCCGAAATGTTCGGTGCTGATTATATGAAACCGGATGAGCGAAATGACTTTATAGTGTGGCACGCTGACAAACTGCGGCAGGGGTATATATTTAATAATAAGGCAGAGCTGGAGGCCTATTGTGTGGATGACGTAAATGTATTACGCAAGGGTTGTCGTACATTTCGTCATTTATTTCTAAATATAGGCGCGACAGACGTTTTTAGAGAATCTATCACAATCTCGTCGGCGTGCAATAGATTATTTAGAAAATTATTCCTAGCCCCCGATACGATAGCTATCCTGCCCAAGGGGGGTTACAGGTGCGGTGACAGACAGTCTGTGAAAGCCATAAAATGGTTAGTCTATCTGGAGAAAACCCGACCCTATATTCGGCACGCCTTCAACGGGCGTGAGATAGAGATTTTGGGCAGGAAAGTTGACGGCTACTGTGACGAGACGAGAGAGATTTTTGAGTTTGATGGATGCTTTTTCCACGGGTGTACATGTCTTTCGAACCGTGACGTGACTATAACAGGACGAAAGAGACTCTCACCGAGCGATACGAGTGCACTCTGTTGAGGGATCGAGCATTTAGAGCCGCAGGTACACTGTTACAACTATGAAAGAGTGTGACTTTGACAAAATACTGAGTGAAGACCCACAACTAGATTTAGAGCTAAGCAATCACCCTATGATTCAAACTGCCCCACTCAATCCACGTGACGCACTGTACGGTGGACGTTGTGAGTCTATGACATTACACTACAAGTCAAACCCCGACGAAAAAATAGGCTATCTTGATGTCTGCAGTTTATATCCCTGGGTGTGCAAATATTTTAAATTTCCTGTAGGTCACCCTATAAATATTTTTGTCGCCGACGATTGCCCCGTCGACGTGGTAGACCGAGAGGGCGTAATTAAATGCACTGTTTTGCCTCCTAGAAATTTGTATCACCCCGTACTCCCCTACAAGACACAATCAAAATTAATGTTTTGTTTATGCTCCTCTTGCGCAAACGAGATGAACCAAGGTGATTGTTTACATAGCGACTCTGACAGGACTATTACAGGCACATGGATAGTGGACGAGGTTCGTCTAGCGCTAGAAATGGGCTACACAATGGTTAGAGTACACGAATTTTGGGAATATAAAATTACCCAGTTCGATCCCCAGACCAGAGAAGGGGGACTGTTTGTAGAGTATATTAACAAGTTCCTCAAGATCAAACAGGAGGCGTCTGGATACCCTGGATGGGTGAAATCAGATGCAGACAAAGACAACTACGTTAGCGAGTATTTCAAAACAGAGGGAATAGTGCTGGATAAAAACGAAATTGTTAAAAATCCAGGAAAGCGCGCACTCGCCAAATTGTGTTTAAACTCGTTCTTGGGACGATTTGCATTGAACGAGAACAAAACGCAGACCACAATTGTGAACAACCCAAAAGACTTTTTCTCCCTACTCACCAGCCCGGGGACAGAGGTTCGTAACATTATTTTCCCCAATGACGAGGTTGCTTACGTCTCGTGGACATACCGTGACGAGGCCGTCCTCCCCCTGGATACGGTCAATGTACCTATAGCCGCCTATGTGACCACCGGTGCCCGTAAGAAATTGTATTCATATCTCAGGCACTTGGGCGCTTCTTGTCTTTACTGTGACACAGACTCTATTATAAGTGTGATAAGACCGACAGACACGTACACGATACCGACCGGCGACAATTTGGGCGACATGACAAACGAGCTGACCGCCTACTCTGAGAGCGCCTACATTACAGAGTTTGTTTCCGGTGGACCAAAAAATTATTCTTACAATGTGTTTGTCCCCGAGACGAACGAGTTCAGGTCCGTCACAAAAGTCAGGGGTATTACACTAAACTATGAAAACACAAAGATTGTAAACTTCACAACTATTAAAGACATGATTTTGAAAGACATGGACCCCGTACACGTGACTAACCCGCGAAAAATTAAAAGAAAAAGAGGCGCCATCGTCGTCTCCCAGTTGGAGAGAAAAAATTATAATATTGTATTCACTAAACGTAGGAGATTAAATAACAACACGTCCATACCCTACGGCTATAGTTGATCACATTTTTTTCTCTCTTTCTGTTTTCTAGTGACTGATGGCTGTATCGAGAATATTCGTCTGGAATGTGGACGTTTACGCCAAATGCAAATTCGTAGAAATAAACGTCCAAACATTAACAATATTACAAAATGGAATCGTGTTTGTACTTGTTCCCCTTTTAAACATTGTAAAACTGACACAAATTCTATGATATTATACGAAGAATTTAATGATGACACAATTTTTATCTTACTAAAACTAGACATAGACCACTCTACTGTGATATTACCACACACAGAAACAGGTGTAAAAAGGTTATCTGTACACAAATGCGAAAGCAGGTGCTTTAACGACTTCTGTCCAACAGACGGTGCCCCTATTTGTGTACTGGTTAACACGTGGTATAGAAACTATCAGGTGTTTGATCAAATATATATTGACATGACAAGACGACTAATGGATCACATCGAATAACTAGGCTGACATATCAAATTGAAATTAGACTTATTCGTATACATTTTTTCTTCTCTCTCTGATTCCAGTGTCATCCTTATTAAAGATCAAAAAGTTAAATAGAAACGCCATATCACCGGTTAGAGCCACCACACACTCTGCAGGTCTAGACTTGAAAAGTCCCTACAATTGCTGTATACAGCCCTCGTGCAGGCGTTTAGTTAAGATAAATATTTCTATTATATTACCGGCGGGAACGTACGGTAGAATATCTCCACGATCTAGTCTGGCTCTTCACCACGGCATAGATGTTTTGGCCGGCGTTATAGACGAAGACTATCGTGGTAATATTTGCGTATTACTAATTAATCACGGCCACACTGTTTTCACAATTAAAAGGGGTGACAAAATTGCTCAACTAGTATGCGTGAAAATTGACTAACCTAGAGTTGAACACACTGATTCGCTATCAAACACTCAGAGGGGGGAGGGAGGGTTTGGATCGAGTGACATCACTATAAAAGATCGTGTCCGGGATAATTGTAATTTAGTATAATGGATCAAATCAACGCGTCCATCCTCACGTACTCGGAGAAGCAGGATTTGTGTCTGATGTCTGCCGCGGAGTTGAATAATTTACCTATAGAATTTATAAAAACATACGCGTCTAGAGATATAAATCGCGCTTGGAACTTACTCTCTCCCTCTGCGCAGCACGAATTGAAAGATTATAAATATTGTTTGGAACATTATAATAGGGGCGTAACGCAGATTGATGGTCCGCCGTCTATAAAGAAAAAATGTCATCAATGTATGACATCATCGTGATATTTATGTACGTGACTGCGACCTGTTTTTTTTTTTACAGTTGTCTCCGCACACACACAGTGACTGTTAATTGGTTTTCTTTCCTTTACAGTTTTGGATCACCACCACCAACATGACAAACATGATTGTTGACTTGCAAGGATTCAAAGACGAGAACAATACATTTATTTTAAAAGAATGTAGTGTTGTGTCAATGTGTGGAAGGGTGACTCACCACTGGACTTTTAAGTCCCCCTATTGTTTTTCAAAATTACCCCGCCATGTTCAAAAACAGTGCGATTGGCTCACGTACAATCACCACGGTCTCCATTGGGACGACGGTGATACGAGCGCCGATCAATTTAAATCCCTTTTTAAAATGGCCACTCTCTCGTGTACTATAATTTATGTAAAGGGGGAGGAGAAGAGAAAATTTGTAATGGAAATTCTGGAAAAAAATCATCTTGTCATTGACATGATGGACTTGGGGTGTCCCTCCCTGAAGGATAGGGTCTCAAATAATCATGATAAATGTTTCGGTCACAGGAATAAAAAATTAAAATCGATTTGCACCCTGGCTAATGTCAAATTTCTCAGGGAATGGTTTGTTGGAACCCCCACCACACTCTCTCTCCCGCCTCCTCTACTATAATTTATGTAAAGGTGACGAAATTGTAGATAAAAAAAACTTGTTATTGATATGCTTCCTTTACAAAATTACCGCGTGGCATAACATTGTGATTGTCTCTGACGATGAAATCTGATCAATTTTTAAAAAATGCCCACTCGCCGTCTCAACTATAATTTATGTAAAGGATTTTTTTTAATGTGGATAAAAATAAAATCATCAACTTGTTATTGATATGCTAGACTATGGGCTGTCCATCATAATTATGATAAATATTTTGTCCATAAAAAATTTATTGGTTCACCACCACCACTATTATAAATTTGAAATCGTAATTTTTATTTTTTAGTTTTATACCAACACTAGACGGGTGCACATCGATGTCTGTGTTTGTACACCCTTTCACACTGATATTAGCGGGACCGTCTAATTGCGGGAAAACTACTTTTGTAGAAAATTTTCTGTTAAATTTAAAACAGGTGTGCAGCGTGGGTAAATTTGATAGAATTCTATGGTGTTTTAGTGAGAATAATTCTATTCCCTCGCGAATAACCAGTCACGTCACACTACACAAAGGTGTACCGGACAATTTCAATTTTAAGACCGGCGGGCCTCAACTCATCGTGCTGGACGATTTAATGAACGAGGTTTATTCTAAAAAAGTGAGTGAACTTTTCACCAAGGGCAGTCATCATAGAAACCTATCGGTTATTCTGATCACACAAAATCTTTTCCATCAGGGGAGTAAGTCACGTGACATCTCACTCAACGCTAAATACATTGTTGTGTTTAAAAACCCGCGTGATCAAACACAGATAAACTATCTGGCTAGACAAGTTTATCCGGATAATCCGTCCGAAATACAAAGAATCTATAGGAAAGCAACCGAATCCGCTCACGGGTATTTACTATTTGATCTGAGTCAGAACGCCGACGAACGCTTGCGCTTCAAAACGGACATATTTGACACTATTTGCAAAGTGTTTGTCCCCGCTAGACTACTAGATGAAACTAGTCAAGAAAAATAGGCACGTACTGTCTGTGTTGAAAACGGCCAGTCCTAAATTGCGCAAAGCTATTCTTAAAGTCGTAGACCCGGATGTTATAACAACACTCGGCGAATGTGCTCTAAACACATTAAACAATAATATTAAAATTAGTAAAAGAGATAAGGGAAAATTAATAAAGTATAAAAATTGTATGCGTAAATTGGCTAGCAGCGGTGTTTCGTTGAAGAGAAAAATAAATATAGTCGTTCAATCGGGAGGCTTCTTGAGCATCATACTACCCGCTATTCTTTCAGCTCTCGTAGGCGCGTTGGTTAAATAATATGTCACAACTTAAACAGATGCTTCTAGTCCCGCCAGAACTATTTCACAATAAACGCGATGACAATGTCGCCGCTACCACTGATTTTGTACAGATGAAAAAAATTCTGAAATCTAGGAAAAAAATGGACGATTATCAAAGATTGGCCAGTTTTAGAAAACATCAGCAGCGTTATTTAACAAACAGGGAGAGAGCGAAACAACCAATTAAAATACCCATCGTGGGCCCCACACTAATAAAACGTAGACCGGTTGACCTTGCACGACGAAAAAGAAAACGAACTAGGAGGCAGCCGGCGTTTCCACCTCCTCGATTCATTTCAGACGAGACCACATATCAAAGCAGTCCTATTAGTGTTGTAGACTCACCAGAGAAGGAGGGGGGTGGTGGAAGGTGAGTCTTATTTTGTACCTAGATCAGAATCTGATGAAATTGAAACAGGTTCCACCAAATTATTTGGTAACATAGCGGGAAAATATTTATCACCTTACGTCCACCGGAGAGTGTCTACTGACCCTGTATTTGGAATTAGAAAAGAGGGGGATACTTTTAAAATAGGCAATTCGAGTTTCACCGTAGACGATAACGATATATACCTGGGTAACACACACTATAAAGGCACGCAAGGACTTTGGGAGTTGTTGACCAAAAGAAACGTAAATAAAGATATAATTACAGAGAGTGATTTAAAAAAATATAAAGACATACTAATTGCCACGAGCGCTCATCGACAAAACTTTGATCCAAACGCGAAAATAACGTCCAGTAGAGGATTAAAATATAAAACAATCATTTCTAAACTGTTTCCCGCCAGACCACGCTGGAACACACTGAGATGAGCGCAACGTTAAAAAAATTATATTACAATCTCCCGCGACCTTCGGCTTTCTCGAGCGCCACCAATCTTAAAAAGTATAGTCGGTTGGATAAAATAAAAGTAGACGAATGGTTGACCGGGCAGGATGCGTACACTCTTCACCATGGTTTAAGAAAAAGGTTCCCACGTAACCCGTACAGAGTGTCCAATATTGACGATGTGTGGGAGATTGATCTAGTTGATATGAGAGCTTTAAATAAGTACAACCGGGCGTCAACTATATTCTAAACATTATTGATGTATTTTCAAAGTACGCGTGGTCTATACCGCTTAAATCAAAATCGGGCGCAGACATCACGCGGGGTATAAAACAGATTTTTAAGAAAGGACGACGCCCCCTTTCGATTCAGTCGGACAAGGGTAGGGAATTTTTAAATTCTAAATTTAGAACATTTTTGAAACAAGAGGGCGTTCATTTTTATCATTTGCATAATCCGGATATAAAGGGGGCCGTCGTGGAGCGTTTCAATCGCACACTGAAAACTAAAATGTGGAAATATTTCACCGCATTCAACACTCACAACTACGTCGATGTGTTGGGCAAGCTAGTTCAAAATTATAACGCTAGTGTTCATTCAACTATAGGAATGGCTCCGGCTTCGGTCAAGCCTATTCACGTACTTAAAATATTATTGCGCCTGCGAAAGCGGTGGGCTAAAATTAAATTGGGAAAAATTTTGTTCAAGGCGGGCGATCATGTGCGCATAAGTAAAGAAAAAATGATTTTTGACAAAGGATACGAGGCTAATTTTACACGAGAAATATTTAGCATAGTTAATGTAATTCCTAGACTTCCCCAACCGGTCTATTCGTTACAGGATCTCCGCGGGCGGCCTATTGAGGGACATTTTTATAACTACGAACTAGTTCGCGTGCGTCGTCCTACAATTTTTCAAATAGATAAAATAGTACAGAGTAAGCGAATTAAGGGCATTCAACATCATCTGGTCAAGTGGAAAGGATACGACAGTTCTTTCAACAGCTGGGTGGCTGCGTCTAACATTAAACAAATATGAGTCAGTTTTATGTAGCACTGCCGTCGGACTCGAGCGCTGAATATTACGAGAATAATACACTCTCTTACTATACTACAAAATTGGCACAGTCCATACGGCTAGAACACGACCGGTGGGAGGTGGGACTAGCTGAATTATCCTATCCCGTAGGTTTTGAAACTCTCGAAGATAACATTTTATCCAAAGATAAAGAATTGACGGCAAACGTCGTAGTGACCCATGTGGGGCGTGTTTCGTTTCCTCAACAAGATTTCACCTCCTTTAAGGAGCTTTATAATAAAATTAAGAGTTCTATAAGTGATAAAGGAGATCTAGAGGTTTTAATATCCGAATTTCAATGGTACATTCTTCGCGATCAAACAATGTTGACTGAGATTAAAAAACAAAAGGGTGCCTGGACCGCCGACAAGTCACCCATAACTACACGTTTCAAAAACACAATTTCATTTACGGTGGCGAAAAAAATATTTAAAATAGAATTTCCTGTTCGTCTCTATGTGGGCATCGGAGACTTAATTACAACCATTCGAAACAGAGTACCCAACCTAGAGTCACTTAATGCCGTTAATACACACATGAGGGATTTAATGAGCGAGGATATTAAGGGGGTGTTTTTGCGACCAAATCGTAAACTTCCCGGCTCTGGTTCAATCGAAACGGAACCCGTCTTTGTGTACACAGACATTATAGGACCGCAGTTGCTAGGCGACTCTTATGTAAGATGGATTAGAATCATTCAGTTCCCCTCCGCCACCGCGCATCACGTGTTCTTTCCTATATTCTATTTTCCCGTCGAGAAATGTAATTTTGACTCTATAAGCATAGGCTTATACACAAAGTTTGGCGAACGAGTGAATTTTCAATCGGGTCCCGTGCCCACCGTAGCGGTTTTACATTTTAGAGAGAGAAAACTAGATAAATAGATACGTGACGTAGTAATTTGACTTAGTCTTAACAATGGAGGGAGAGAGAGAAAACATCGGTCCCATCTATCACGCCAGTTATAAAATGCAACGGGGACGCGGTCTCGGCGCGTTTTTGGGTGGATTATTTCGATTTGTCAAACCGTTGTTTATGAGGGGGGCGAAAGCGGTGGGAAAACAAGCGTTACAAACAGGTTCGCATATTTTGGCCGACATAGCGACACGCGAACCCGGTCAAAAAGTCGGTGATATAGTTAAAAAGCGCGTCACTCAGGCGGTCGAGGGACGTGGCTTAAAAAGGGTAAAAAAACGTAAACGACTTCATTCGAAGGTGGGCGCCAGACCAAGAGGGAACAAGAGAGCTAAAAAAGATATTTTCGATTAATTATGGAGTGTTCAAAAACAGAACTCGATCTTTTCGACGAAAAATGCATTCAAACGGTAATTAAAAATAATAAAGTGGTCGAATACAAACCCATCACTTCCGTGGACAATGACGCTCAGTTGGGAGTTTTTTTGCCCCGGGGACGGCGAGTATTTTCGGGACCTCTCTTCGATTAAATTATATCTTCGTATTCAGCTGGTGAGGGGGGACGGGACACCGGTCGCAGGCGACAATAAAATCGGCTGCGTCAACAACTTGTTAAATTCATTATTCAGTCAAATCAATATCTCTCTCAACGAAACACCTATTACAACCTCGACAGACAACTATGCCTACAGGGCTTATTTAGAGACTTTAACTAATTACGGTAGAGACGCCTCCGACACCCACCTGGTGAATGGTATGTGGTTTTTGGATACCCCTGCCGCTAACGGTGAACTCGCCGCATCCACAGAGAACAAAGGCTTCGCCACGAGATTAGACTTGTTAAAACATCCGGTCGACTTGGTGGGACGTTTACACGCCGACATTTTAAATATTTCACATTTGCTGTTGAAAAATGTATCGTTGCGTGTTAAATTAATTCGCAACAAAAGAGAGTTTTATCTGCTCACAGACGCGGACAATTTAAACACCGACGTACGGTAGCGAATTTTAGACGCCACCCTCTTTGTGAAACACGTGGAAGTGTCGCCGACTATTTCACTCGCTATAGAAAAGACACTGTTACGAAAGCCGGCCCAATACCACCTCAATCGGGTGGACGTCAAGTCTGTGACCGTACCCAAAGGATCCAAGTCTGTGAGTTTAAACAATGTTATTCAAGGGGTGATCCCTAAAATTGTTTTATTCACAATGGTGTCAAACGAGGCGTTTGTGGGCAGTTTGAACACGAATCCGTTTCAACTGATTCACAGAAACCTCGATCGTTTCGTCCTGTATGTAAATTGAATCCAAAAACATTTGCCCATTTTGATAAATTTTGACAACGTCGCCACGTCCACCCTCGCCTATGACACATTGTTTTCGGGATTGGGCATACACCATCAGAACAACGGCCATTTAATCACGCGAGACATGTTCAATAAAGGTTACTTTATGTTGGCCTTCGACTTGACTCCCGACAGTGCAGGACAGGACTCGCACACCAGCCTTCAGACAGAGGGGAACGTGAGATTTGAGTTACAGTTCAAGACAGACCTTGACACCGCCATAACCTGTTTGTTTTACTCTGAGTACGAGGGGACGGTGTCTATAGATTCTAATCGTGAGGTGAAAATTAATTATTAACACCATGAATTCTCATCAAATAGACACACTGCTGCGGGGCAAAATTTCAATCTATAAAGGGACATTTCCTTCGGACCAATTACCTCAAAATTTCACTCGTCCCGCCTTATTTGTGGTCAATTTAGACCCTCACACTAAACCCGGCTCCCATTGGGTGGTTCTATATTTTTCCAAATTTGGGGAGTATTTTGATACATACGGCAGACGACCGAGCTTAGCGATGACTAGACTCTTGAAAAAACACTCGACACGATGGAGGTACAACCGCAAACGACTCCAAGGCATAGCCTCCGGTGTGTGCGGCCACTATTGCTGTCTGTTTGCCGTTGCCAAGGACGCCGGCTGGAGCCTGAGGAGATTCACAGACCTGTTCTCAACCGTCAACTTGTGTAAGAACGACCGTCTGGCCGTCACGCTGTTCAAACTTCGCTTTGGACGCTGTCCAAGATGTACTAGCAGGGGTGCCCAGACGTGTGTTCCAGCATTAGATATAAAAGGTATACTATAATTTTATTTAATCATTTGTATTCAATTATCTGACATATGAACATCATCATGTCGGCCATCTTTGATTTTTCATTTATCGTAAACTCGAAAAAGGAGTGGGTGATTACCGAGCTAGCCATAGTTTTCATCGACGAGAAACAATCGTCGTGTTATCAATTCAATAAAACCACCGGCTTGTGTTACTCCAAATTGGATGCAATTCTAAAACAAAATTTAGATAAAGCCTTCGTGCCTTACGCATATAATAAACAAAAAGGGAATTTCTTGTCCCGTCTCACCGGCCGGACATTCATCCCACTACGTGAGGACTATAAATGTCCCTTTGTTGATTTGATCAACTCAAATTGTTGGGGGGTGTACCGCCCCTTGTCACGACATCACCCCGTGCGCGTTAAAAAATGCAAATGCTTTGGCACGATTCGTCAGATTTCACAGCGCCGAGAAATTGTATAAATTTTGTCCAATCACCGACGACGACGACGACCACAATACTAGCTTTAATTGTGACGACTGTTGATTACAGGTCATCAGTCTAGACGCAGACAGCGATGAAGACGTGCAGCTGTAATATGGTGCAGGATGAATCACCGTCGTTGCTAACCAAGACTTTCTACCTAAACGACAAACAGAACAAACACGTGGCGGTGGGTCTCTTCCCTGACCGCAACTTTAACGCTCACGTGATGTTTTCATCGAGTTCTAATCGTCTAATACTCACCGTCCCCCAGTGGAACTTTCTCGTCAAAGAAATGCCGTTTTGGTCCGAGTGTGTGCAGACGTGTGTAAACTTCGAGTCCACCATGGACGACTTTATCATTGTGGTGAAAAAACTTTTCGGCGTGTGGAAATTGTGTCTGAGTGATAAAAAAACAAACATTCAGATCTACCTGTCTACGGACGAAATAAAAACTCTGTACAATCTTGAAAAATATATCACACGACATGTAAAATATCTAAATCACCCTAATGTATCGATGTTCATTGACAATACGCTCACCTCCAAATCGTTTGTAGACCCGCCCGATCCTATCCCATATTTTGACTATCTGTCACTCTATGACGATCTTTGTATTTTTATGGATAACAATAATAAATTGTGAAATATGTATTTTTTTTTATTATAATTAAATTTGAAAAAACTTGTATTTATTTTTTAATTTATAGTAATATTACCCTCTCATTTAAATATTTGTAGTAAGAGCGTTAAAATATATCAATTATTTGATATATAAATAACTAAAAAATTTAAAACAAATTACAATTCATTTACACTTTTTAAAAAAAACTTGCGTCAATCATATTATAAGTGACGTAAAAAAAAATCCACAGCTACGGGGCGTCCAGAACCGACGTCAGACGCGACCACACTATTTGAAACGTCATAGTCACAGGCTGACCAACAGTCAATACAACAATCAGGATGACGTCACAATACTATCACTATATCTCTAGCATAGCTTCATCGACGTCACTTAGCAGTCATTTTATTTGTGACGTACATTCATGGGCGTCCAGAACCACAGGCTGACCAACAAATCAGGATGACGTCACAATACTATATCTCTAGGAATCCACACCTACGGGGCGTCCAGAACCGACGTCAGACGCAAGCCTGACCACACTTATATTATTTGAAACGTCACAGGCTGACGTCACAATACTATATCTCTAGGAATCCACACCTACGGGGCGTCCAGAACCGACGTCAGACGCAAGCCTGACCACACTTATATTATTTGAAACGTCACAGGCTGACGTCACATGGCTGACCATCAGTCATATTATTTGAAACGTCACGGATGACGTCACAATACTATCACTATATCCCTAGCATACCTACCGCCTGAACAACAGGCTAACCAACAGGCTGACGTCACATGGCAGGGCTGACCTTACTCAATAAAACGCCAAGGCTGACCACACTCAATAAAACGTCGTCATGAATAATTAGCAATATTTTGAATAATTAGCGACGGATTCAAGCTGCCCCTTAACTACTTATAGTTTATTTTATCTTTAGAAATTCATCACGTTTAATACCTTTCCAAACAGATACCATTTAGAAACTTCAAACTACACCAACAATAATATCCTATGTACGCTATAAAATAATCGTCGAAGTTCAATATCTATCGAAACAAAACTTTTAAAAGTACAAACTCGTTCCCTACTTTAGGAACGCGTGACTTAAGTGAGAATTCCCCTAGAAGAAGAAACGGGGGAGAAACAAAGTTAATGATTATAGAAAAACCGGTGAAGGCACTTTGTCGTGCAAAGAGAAAGGAAGAGAATGTGAGAAAGGGCAAGGAGGTGTTCTAGAGAGAAAGGGGAAGTGGGTAAAGGCAGGTCTGAAGGAGTAGGGAAGCTTTTATTGGGACAAGTGATTAGGAGTGGTGGTGTCGTGTATTGAGGTGATTGGATGAGAAAAGGGACAAAGTGAAATTGCAAGCAATCACATCCACTTTAATGTGAGGTGTTTTTTTTATAGGGTATATTAGTGCTGAATTGAGGTAAGGGGTGTTTAGGAGAAAGATTTTGAGGGAACATTTGAGATAGTTGAATTATCATATCTGCTAAAAATATAATTAGGAAAAGTATATACTTTAACAACGTTAACTTACAATTATTACATCCCACCACGTCTTATTACATGTTCGGGTTGAATTCATATATATACTTATTACGCTAATAAAATAGCTATGGGTAATGTAGAATTTAGAGGAAATTCTTACCCACATTTGCGTGGAGAGAGTGGAAAACTTTTAGGAAAATACACCTTTAGTACGACCTCACCAGCAAACCAGAATATATGGCTTTGACATTTAGACCACTTGCTGACTAGTGTAGGTAGTTATTAATTAACAAATATAATAACAATTAATAAAATAGTAAAGTTATTAACACAAATATCAATTATCTTAAAATTAAATTTTGATATTTTTAAATCAAATTAAAATAAACTCAGACGTATTTATAAATAACGTAAATATTATCAGTATTGGGATAGTCATTAAAAGAGGCAGTGATATTTAACTTACAATTTATCTTATGTGCTAGAACTATATTATTATTACGATTGTAACAATAACTTCAGATTTTATTCTATTCTCTGCCAAATCACCAAGATGTAAGAATCACAAAGTCGAATTATAGCATACCAATACAGTAGATAGCTAATATATTTATCTCTAGCCAAAATACCTTGAATTTATAATCTCAACTAATACTTTATTTTAAAGTTTCAATCACTCTTCGACGCCGATTTTACTAAAACGTGTTTTAATTAATATGTAAGCAGGACTTTTCTAAATTCTGTAAAGTCCTTTTTATCACTTTGATATAAAATGTCGATAAATATAATTGAAAGGCACGTAAATGAATTAACTCGTTTGAATGATTACATTGACGTGCCGAATATAAGTGCATACATTTGATCATAACATTTTTAGTAGAACATCAAGTTAATAATCTTCTGAAAATAAATGTTATGACAAAATCGAACAAACTTTCACGTAAATTTTTAAAAATGTCTACCTTTTCCCGGGAATTGAATCCGGTAACTTAGGCTTAGCGCACCAATATTCTACCACTGAGCTGTCCAAACTTCATCTCCTGCTCAGGGTAATTCTTCACTTATAGATAAAGGCAGAATTTTTGATGGACGTTTGTAAATAATTGGATACCTGTTGAGCTATCATTGATACCATAGCCATTAGTGAATCTATTGTTTGTACAAAATATATTTAACTTTAAATATCACGTTAATAAATAACCATTTAATAGTTGCTTCACTTCTTTTTAAATCAATGGATAACATTAACAATGACTAACGATTTTAATATGGATTTAGTTTACCTACGTTATATGATTTGGAACAAGAACAAAAATAAGAATTAAATCTAAAAATATTTTAAAGCTTAGTTATTCGTCTCAACAAATTTCTTTACACGTGCTTTCAGACAGTGAGAATTATTTTTTTATTTGCCGTGGATATAGACAGAACTACTTCAAAGATCGTAGTCTTGAAAAAACTTAACATCCGTTTTACGTTTTTTATATAAACTTTGATGATTAACGAATGTTGGTTAACAATTGACGTGTAAAGAGACAGGTTTTAAATCCTTGGTAAAAACAGTTCATTTTTCCTACTAAATGTTATTATTTATTTTGAAAATATTTCTTAGACTCATTTTCCAATAATATACATTTAGAGCCTACTTAAAATACAATTCATGTTTGTTCAAGTTTAAGTCCATAGCGCCTACAACTGTAGCTCAATGTAGAGCCAAACATATTTAACAAAGATTGATTTGATAAGTTTTCAATAATAATTGGCTGGAAACCAATAAATGATTTACACCCAACGTAATTGATATCTATTTCTAGTTTGGCTAATGTGTGTTTAGTTACTACTTTGCAGTTTATTTTTATTTTATTTATTCAGTCTAATTGATTGGTTTATTAGTTTACTTAATTAATTTATATTTAAAAAAATATATAATTAAAGTTCTAAATGAAAATAGGATGACTTTTGAGGTGTAACAATTAACATCCAAAAATTCTCTTTGACCAATTTGAAAAAAAGTGTAAATAATATCGTTAAAAGGTTTTTCACGTTTAACTCTGAAACTCCAGGTCATGGTTCAATCTAGATTGAGTACTATTAAGTTTATATATTTTTATCATATTAATATATAATTTAATAAAAATTCTCCCATCTCCATAAAAAAAATTACAATACTCCTTTTTTAAATTGCTGGGATATAAAAAAGTATGTTATTGTTTCCTGGAGTATCTTTCATAAACAAAAAGTGTTATTTTAAGTTCATATTCACATTGTTAACATAATGGTTTGACTGACTCATTTACCAAGGGTACTATGTATATTCGTTTTGATTCTATTATAATGTATATCATGAGTAAGTTGCATATTTAGAAATCATAACCTATGTTTTAATTTTCTTGCAGGTTTTTGACATTCTGCTACCTTGCCGCATTCAACTTTTGGTTGTTGCTCTGTCCCGTCACGCTGAGTCACGACTGGCAAATGGGTTCTGTGCCTCTTGTGACGTCACTAGCAGACACTCGCAACCTGGGCACATTCCTATTCTTCGTGTGCTGCTTAATCATCGCATACAGAGGACTAGTGGACTTTGAGGTAGGAATGTGTTTTAGTATTTAATTTGGAAGCGTGTGGTGGAAAAATAACAACTACATGACGTGACGTTAAGCTATTTTGAACTTGTTAGAACCATATATTTTAATTATGCTCTCCGCCTATTCCCATTCTAGAATCATATCAGCTAAGATATTATCTAGATACAACCATACTTGGGAGTGTGTGTATATTGATGCATTGCAAGAAAATGAATATGAATGGTGGATAGCAGTTCACTCTATGTACTTCCTCTGAAAATAATTACCCACCTTAGAAAAGGAAGTATCATTCCCTTATTTCAGGAATACTGTGTAGAGGGTGGTTTTCATGAACGAGACTGAGCAATAATGTAATGTAGGCCTATTTTTTTATGTTTAAGAAGGTTTGAAAGAATGTGGCTAAGTGTTTAGTGTGTGTAGTGTTAGTTTAGTTTTAGAATGATATTCTAGAATGAAGTTCAGTGTTTGAGGGGAATTCTAGTAGTAATTAAGTTTTGGGTTGGTATTAGAATAAATCTTAGTGTTGTTTGAGTGCTAGTGTAGGGTTATTGTATTTTGAAGAAGGTAAGAAAACACGTGTCTAAGTATTGTTATTTATGCTTGTGTAGTGTTAGTGTAGTTTTAGGAGAGTTAGAAAAAATATGCTGAGTGACTTTTAACTCTATTTATTGTTAGTGTAATTTTAGATGGGTATGAATGTATTATTATTATTATTATTATTATTATTATTATTATTATATTAATAGCACTACGTCTTACTACCCGTTTAGGTTATACGCACTTACGCTAATGTGTAGTGGTAGGGTGATTGTAAGATGAAATACAGGACCTACAGTTTAACGTTGAATCCGAACCATGGCGGAGGCCCGGTATTCCATATATTCACAAGTTGCGATTAACACACGTCTTGTCAGAGATGAAGGAATATTTTGGCAACTCGATGATTTAAATTAGGTGTTATTTGTGTTCTTGTGTAGTGTAAGTGTAGTTTTAGATGGATGCAAGAATAAGGCTGGGTATGGTTTTAATGTTTATGCAGTGTTATAGAAGTAATAGGAAATATGAAAAACTAATTCATAACATTGCTTGAGTATTAGTGTAGTGTTTGTGAAGTTTATTATCTGGTCTTAAATCAACACTTAAATCAACTCTTAAATCTTAACTCTCGCCATGAAGTTCCTCTTGGTCAGATGATCGCGTATTTCTCTTAAGAAGAAAAATTTCATTGCCAACACTCCACTGAAGTTGGACTTCCCCTAGAGCGTGTCTCTGCATATTTAAATTGTTTAAATCTGTATAAAATTGATCCAAGAGTAGGATAACATCCTAAAGATACCTGTCTACAATGTCACGGGAAGGGTTCGGTGGAGAGAAGAAAATGTGAGTAGGCGTACTAAAGCCGCCGAGCACCTTGCCCCTGAGGAATGGCTCTTACACTTCACGCACCTCACTGTCTGCCGTCAGATCGGAGATAATCGCCCTGATTCGTTCACTGTTGTATATATCGTTCAATCAATTCTCAAAGTTTTGTGAATTGGGTGAAGGCTATGAGTTGTGTTTATAGTTAGACCATAGTTGGTTTAACTAGCCCGTTAAAATTTTGAGAAGAGAAACTTTTTTTTTTATTATAATTGAACGTTAAATGAAATTGGAGCCAATAATTATGACGATATACTTTTATTTTATTTTATCTATAAGTATGTCACTTTACCTGAAAAACGATAGATTTATTTAGATATAGTAATATTAATGTAGATCAATGGCAATAGCAAGTTGTGTTAAATATTTGTTATAAAATTTACTGTTTTATGCAGCTAGTTTTTTTTGTCTACTTTTGATAATTATTGCAGTTTTTTTTATAAATATTATGTTAATGTTCCTAATATATTGTACAATCTCTATTTTAAAATTCTAATATGTCTTGAATTTGATTTCATCCCAATGCAAGATAATAATTTACCATCGGTATTAGGACTTACATTTATTATATACAATAAGTCGCTTTTTGTCTGATATGTATATTTGTTTTTTTTCAACCTATTTACAAATTAAAGATACAATCACGCATTTATAAATTAGTATCATTGCATTGCAATGGCACACATGATGTTGAAGAGACCGGCTCACTGAGCTTATTATTAAATGGTTTTCACTACACCTCCATGAAAATGCGGTTACACCTTTCTCATCCATAACGCATGAGCGTATGACAAAATCGAATAAGGATACAAGGTGACTTAAAAAAAAAACATTATTTCAGGTAAAATGGGGATTGCCTGACCTCCGAATTTAGGCTATAAATACGGGCCTAAAACGCAGCCATCACTACATTAGCATTCAAAACAACGTCCAGCTTCATTTTTGAATGAAGTTTGAAATTACTTTGTATTTACATATTATGGCTAGATAATAAAGTGAAATAAAATATTCTTTCGCCTTTGGGCCTTTACATATTTTTTATATGAACATTAATGCGATGTTGGAGTGTAGTAGGAATAGTTTATAATTATAATGGGAATATATGTAGTTAACATATTCAAAGTTATATTCTCTCAAGTAAAAAAAAAGTTTTTGCACGTAAATATGTACCCTCGTACAAAAGAGAGAAAAACAGAATCTCGTTGGAATATTAAAAAAAAAGTAATTTTGTTACTTACACACGAAACACGCGTATGGCAGAATACACGTTTAAGTTCTTTCTCACCCTACATAATCATGATAAAAAAAACTTTGCATACGGTCCTCCGACTGAATAATGTAACGAGTTTGTGTACATCTATTGCTGTGTTGTCATGTTTTTTTCCTTACCAGATTGAAAGAGTAAAATATTGATCTTTCTTTAGCGATCATCTCAATCGTGTGTTTAGTAGTTTTCTCTACATAATAACGGTTTTTTAATCTAAAACAAGCAAATAAAATTATTATTAATAATAATAATAATAATAATATTTAGCACCACGTCTTACTACCCATTCGGGTTATAAGCTTTAAATACTATTTACGCTAATGGATTAGGAATTGGGAAGGTTTAATTAGAGGAAATGAACCCTCATTTGCGTGTAGGGAGAGCGGAAAACCATTTAGGAAAAACCACTCTCAGTTCACCTGACAGAGATTCGAGCTTCGATCTCCTCCCCCTCAGCTGTCAAGCCCAACACGACAAGCGCGTTAGCCAACTACGCCACCGAGGCGGGTGAATAAAATTAAATCTCGTGTCATATGATAATAGCTCTTTAACTATCATCCTTTAGACAATATATTATTATTGTAAATATATTGTCACAAGTGATTGTTTTGGTTATTTAATTTGTATATGCCTTGTGCTGGTATTATTTAAAATGGTGAATATGTGTTTTTTTTATATTCATCTTTAAGATCTTCGTATATCTAGCCTTTATCTGAACTTTTTAATGTATATATACATCTTGAACTGTAATACGTCATTGATTATTGAATAGATTAAATAAACTGTATACATAATTATGTCACGTTCACATAAATTATTGATAGACAAAAAATATATAGAGTTCATTTGGCATGCACTCAGCAATATAAAAAGAGACTCCCTTTCCAAAGACCTCTAACCTTTACCTAAAGTTCTTAACGAATACGTAGATTAAACACTAATTACCTTTACAATTATTAAGGATACTTGTTGAACTCTCTCTCTCTTTATGTGATAAATAATACTTTATTCAATGACAAAATAAAAATTTAATTAGTATAAGCCACATAAACGACAGAAACAATAAGATGAAATACACTAAAAATTATCGCACGTCAGTTAAGATGAATTGTAATATAAGTATCATATAAAATATTAATCATAAATCCTAATTAGGGCATGATTTATATATATAGTATAAACTTGTGTTAAGAATAAATAAATATGAAATCAGAAAAAATTAAAGATTTCCAATTTAAATTTAATGCAACAAATCTATAATGTTTGAATTAGTAAAAAAAAAGTTTTATCTAATGTTTCTAATAATAATTTTTTTCTTTACTAATTCAAACATTCTAATTTTTTGAATTCCTCATACTTGACTCGGTAGGACAGAGATTAATCCCGACCAGATGCACTGGTGATAGTTTTTAATGACTCTAAAAGTTTGGTGCAATATGTGATTATCCTAAATGAAATATATGGGTCGTTTTGACCATGATGGTAATAGGATGTTTGGCGTGGTTTAGAAAAAACTTGTACATTCTAAGTAGAGGGTTTAATTCTGGTTCATGTTTTTATATAACCAATGAATTGATGTTTTGATGTTCTGATCATAAGTGCTGTGTTTACTTTTATTGTGACGCCTCACTCTCAAAAGTTTTAATCATCAAGGGCTAGGTTAGGTTAGGTTAGTTCAGTAAATGTGGTTTAATTCAGGTCCAAACGTACTATATTGGATGGTCAAAACTATTTCCCAATTATTTGCTAAGGCTGTGCCAAACATCCTGTCTAGATTGGTACAACCGTATCACTGTTTGTGGGAATTTCTTTAAATATCCTACTGCTGTTTTAACTTTTAGTTAATTTTCACCTTACGAGATGGGCCAAGGAAAATTTTTGCACCCTTTTCGGATTTTTTTTTGGTGCCCCCTTTTATAACGGGGGATTAATAAGAAAATAGTTCCCAAACCTAACATCTCCAAATCTTACGTAAGCTGGGCGTGATATGAAAATAGTCCCCAAACCTATCATAATCTTATCACATGTGGGTTACTTTGGGTTGAGCTGGTGGTCTGTTTGGTGCCCCTTTCAAGCCAATGCCCAGTTCATCCTTAAGCCACCTCTGTCCACCCCTTTTCAAAGACGAATAAGTTTTTTGATTAATCTACTTTAATTTCACAATTTACAACATTTATGCACTTTTGAAAAAAAATGAGAATGTTACAGATTGTTTGTATGCGTGGCACTAAATAAGCCATAGCAATGTGTAAATATATCTATATCTATATATATTTATAAATGTATAAATGTGTGAAATATATATATATATATATTTTATTTATTTATTTAAACAAAGTCATATGATTCATGACTTGAGTCCATCACTTGCGTGTCTGCCTACAGATGCAAGCTTATTTGGCTCGATTCCTGTCGTGAGAGAAAACTTTATGATTGAATGTAACTATTATAATATGGAATGTGACTATAAAATGCACAGGTGAATTTGTACTGCGTCTGTTCTTGAGTTAAGCTCACTTGAAAGCTGCATATATTGATACAATAAGTTGATTCAGAAAAATGTAAAGTTAAGATATCTCTATACATTCTCCAATATGGATGTAGTTCAATTTGAGGAAAGATTAGCCAGTAATAACTTACATTTTCCGAGGAGATGATTGAATGTATCAATAGTACACCCTTTATGTGGATACTCTTTACATGTTTCGATGAGATGATGATAGTGATTATGATGAAGTGGACCCAACGAATTACTTAACCAACCAAACCTTGGTGACCATGGGATTTATTCCCCTTTCAAGAAAAAAACCAGGGTGCCAACCGGGAATCTAGTATGGAACTTCTAGTTCAGCTACCAAGGATTCTAACCACTATACCACGAGGGCGGTTGATGGACATTTCATAGGAAGGAAAGGATGTGGGTTTATAAAATGGAAGGTAGATATGTACGCCAGTTCTCGAACTTAACAAATTTAACTAGACACTTTTTGATCTTAGATAAATAAAAAGTATTTGTAAAATTACATAACGCTCTATTATTATTATTTTTAGTATCAAGTGTTCTGTCTTAAAGAGAGGGCCATTTTTTTTTGGTCAGTGAATCTCTGCCTCCTCCTTCAGCCTCTATGTTATAATATTTTAAAAATATTATATTAAAATACATTAGAATAAAATATAGATGATTTTATTGAAGCAACATTTTATTTAGTTTGACCGAAAACATTTTTTTGTCATAAAAACTGAAAAAACAGGCATATTACTTCGAGTTCCCTTCCATCTCACCTCAAAGATATTTTATGCATCAAAATTTAACGGTTGCAACTAATTTATATGAATTTAGGTTTTTAATTAACTATGTGATCACTTAAACTGGGTTTTAAAGTTAAATACTTCTACCCCTTTTGCTAAGATAATATAAATGTCAATATACTAATATTAATATTACATAATCATCACATTTATACTAAATATAAAACCGGAACCCAACTAATAAAAAATCAAATATTTATCTAAATTAACAACTATGTAACTAAAGACTGTAGATAAATCCAATTTTGTGGCGGTAAAAACTTTTTCATGAGAATGTGTTTGGTTATTCGCGCACGGCTCTATCGATCCTCTTAGCGTGGACCTGACTGCATCATACGATAGAGAGAGACAAAGAGAATCATAGAGTGAGAAAGACAACATAAAAATAGAAATAATTGGAAGGGGGAAAGGGAAAATCAAAGCCATGTTGTGTTTACGTTTGAGATACACAAAGTGAAAGAGATAGAAAGATTTTTTTTTAAAAGATAAGAGATAAAGAAGGAACAAGGATAGTTAGAGAGGGAGAAGGGGTTACATAAAGAGAGAAAGAGATAGATAAGGTGGTGGATCAGTTTGAGAAAGGAGAGGCTCTTTCATTCCGACAACAACAACAAGCCATCTGAACCTCAACACCGACCCGAAGTGGATTATTCACGAAGAAAGATGAGGAAAGGAGGAGGAGGTGAGATTGTTATGGGAAGTGGGGGAGAAGGAAGATTTCTTTTTTCAGTTGAAAAAGTATGAAGTGAATCTGTAGCACCATTAGATTTACACGGGTAGATATAAACAAAGCAGCTCGCCGAGCAATTTCTCATAGGTCCGACGAGTGGTTGGGATGGGAAGGTAGGAGTGAGGGTGGGGGGGATAGAAACGGACACACAGTCAAATAAACACGAGGACGGGACAGAGAACGCGCCTGTAATTACAGACGCGTGAAAGAGAGAAACAACAACGAAATCGTAAAACGATGGTGGCCGCATACTCCCATTAGTAAAAGTGTTGTCGCTTTTGTTGTTCAAACTTCTGTGAAAATTGAGAGAGAGTTTACAAAGTATTGAATTGGTTCACTACAAAAAAAAATAGGTCAGTGTAAGGTTTTTTTAGGTCCCCTTTACTTTTTATTCTTTGAAATTTGGTGAGGTTTAACAAAACATTTAACATTGAGTTTACGTCTGATTTGATGCTAAAGGAAATGGAAAGTGGTTTCTTATTAATTCAATCTACACGAATCAAATCAAATAATGTTCATTTTACATCAGAAGTTTATAGTAGTTTTCTATGAATTACTTCCACTATTAAAAAATCAATAAAAATGATAAGGTTATTAAATTGGAACAAAAAACAAAACGAATAGAAATGATCACAAATGACAAACTTCAAATATTTTTAAACCTTCATTGGTGGTCACGTTGCTTAAGATATCAGTATAGAAAATACTGGGCAATTTTTTAAGAGAATAATAATTAAAATTATGATAATACAAAATTTATGTCAAGAAATAGAGTGGACTTTATTTTTAGTTAAAAAATAATACTATAGGGATAGTAATTACTTTAAAAAAAATTGTATATATAAAAATAATTTGATAAATCTAACATTGATGTTGAAAAAATAATAAAACTATATTAAAAATAGTTGCTAACATTAATATTATATTTTTATGATTTAACCTAGGCAGTTTATTATTTACTTACATTTGAAAAGATCTTAATACAGATTCCAAATTTAATTTAACTAGACAATTTAAAATATTAAATGCTGAGGGAATAGATAGTGTAGTTACGATCTATTATAATGCATCTCTAATAATTCATGCACGAATGTATATCCATCCAAAGGACTTTTTGTACTTTCCAATGAGCCAGAAAAATAAATTTTGTAGAAATTGTAGGGGAACTATTCAACAGGTGCGCCAAAGTATATAGCTCGAGAATTGTTTTAGCCAATTATTATAATATATCTATATTTAATTTTAATCTTCAAGACCAAATATAAATTGCATTAGAAATTTCAACCTCAAATATAAATAGAAATTACTACTTAATACACAATAGTCTGTTTTATAGTTTGGTTGGTTCGTATGCACATTTGTTAGTAAAATAGTGCTTTTTGACCAATAAAAATGACACAGGTCACAGGTAACGTTAATTTCTGTATTTAATATTAATTTTCACTTACATAGTTGATGTAGTCAGGCTAATCTGTGACTTCCTTAATTCTAAGGCACCATGCAGATATCCTAGTGTAGAGTGACGCATTGATATAATATGTTATATTATAAACACCATCTCCGCTTGCAACCTCCTTAACAAGATTAAGGAGAATCCAGGAGGTCCAAATTTAACAAAAAAATAATGGGACAAAAAGGGGCAATAGGAGCGAGTACTTGAAGTTCTTTGCTTTGATTGGCTGTAGCCAAACATTCAAAACTCAGACCCCGCAACTCCCACCCGTTGCGGAGTTTAATACGAAAAAGGTATATCTCCAGAAATAGATAAAAGAATCAAAATTAATATAAAAAAAAGGTACACCAAAATAAGGACTCCGTATATAACACAACATATAATAAAATATCTAGTATATGGTGGATTACAAGTTATAAATAAGAATATGAAATGTTTTTTTGTTGGTATTTATTTGACAGGAAATCAATCCTTTGAGAAAATATATAATTAATATAATGCGACAAAATGACATATACGAGATATCTGAGACATTATCAACGTATGCAAGCAATAATATACATATATATATATATATATATATATATATATATATATAGATATAGATATAGATATATGGAAAACCTACAGGAATTATATTATTCAACAAATATTAATCTTTTAGTTAGATCGCAATTATCATAAATTAACCCATTACTGTGAAATGGCATTGATCACTTAAAAAACAATATCAAGAAAATTAGTTACGAGTTCATATGTTACAAGAGAAAATAGATCCTCAAATAAGTTATCCTTAACTGGATAATCAAAAAATATTACTCCTAAAAATTTAGAATATAGACCTAGACCACAAAATATTTATCTAGAATTCTACCCAAATATTTACTTTCCCTTTACGTTTTATACAATATTACCATAATAACAATAAATTGAAAAAGTTAATGTTGAGACGTCGTGGATAAAAGAAATTATAATTTAATTTTAGAAGCATTACTAAATCCATGAACATATTTAAATTTATAATCGAAAGACCAAATAGTACAATATTCATGAGATTCAAGATCGACTCTTTTGTCAATGGAAACATATCGTAAACATTCCAAAGTTTATAGTAGATTTTTTTTATTATCGAAGATCAAACCACAGTCGATCATCGATATAGATGTATCGATCGTGTAACTAATTGACTTAGAAGTGAAATCGAGCATATTTTCAATTATTATAAAATTAAAATATCATTACCAAAAAGAATTTTGACTAAGAAATTTACATGATTTATATAAGAAATATTAATGAAGCCGAATATAAATTTTGACCTTACATTTTATATTAATCGAAGCTAGAGCTTCTCCTGCTCCTATCCAGATCAAGTCCAAGAGTGACGTATGATCGCTCAGACGCCATTATATATTCAACGCAACCCAGAAAAAGAACGACGGAATAAAAGGGGTAGGGGGACACACACATGGAATATTCTGGAATCACACACGCACATCGAGAAATTTCTTTAGAGTTCGAAGCTCCTCCTAAACTAGGGGTGAGTAGAACATCTTCACAACAAAAGTTCTTTGTCACTAAGATCTTTGGCACAGGCCAATTGTACAATCAAGGGTCAGTATTAAATCCAACGTGCGGCAGAGTAGGTGTGTTTGATAGTAACTCGTGTTAGTGTTCCTTGTTGATGTCAGCTGCAGTATGATGGGGTATGTTTGATTTATTTTATTTGTATACTCGTTATAGCTAAATGCTACACGCTGAGGCAGCTATTTGACTTGATTTGTGCTTGATTAAACAGCCAGGCAAAAAAAAAATCCTTCTATGCCATCAGAGGACTTTACAAGGAGATACAATGATCATACTACTGATGGTTTAAACTGTGAACATTTGACTCACCGAGATACAAAAAACATACTGATCCTGCAAAGCATTAAGCTAGAAGGATTTAATCGAAGTCAACCTCCCCACAGCCTTCCAGAAAACATTCAAGATTAATATTTGACATGAATAAGGAAGAAAAACTGGTAAGTATCACGTATTTAAGGTCAAACGCAGTAAAAAAACCTTACTTTAATACTGGTATGGATGTCATTTACAAAAACAATCTTCTAATATATTAGTTTTTTAAAGAGCTAGAGGGAGTATTAAATTAACTTGAATAAAAATGTTTAAGCTCCATTAGAGAAAGGGTAGTTGTGATTCTTTCGATTGAATGGACAGGGATAGCGTCTCCAACACTTGTTCTACAAAATACCAATACTGTTAGTAGAAATATCAACCTATAAAATGAGTACTAGATAGAATAATGCAGTCGTCATAAGATAGTTTAAACTTCTCAGTTGGGATAGGTCGACCATAGTCACCTGAGCCATGCACTAGGTACAGCCATTGAACTGTTGCAGAATATAAGGAATAATTATTTCCGTTTTGGGATAAAAGTCTTACGGTTGGGGATGATTTCAGGCAGTTATTCTGCATACTAGGTTTAGTCAAACCTAAAGTGCCTCAAGTGCAGCTCAAAATCAAATACAAGATGACACCTACCAATCATAAAGTAGTAAAAGTAGGTGTCGTCGTGGGTTTGGTTTCAAGCCGCACTTAAGGTACGCTTGGTCTGACTACGAATCTGGCCCTAAAGCATTGTTGGTTAATTTATATGACTAAGGAGACCTTAATATAATAATTAAAATATAATTTATAAAGACGTATGTCTGATCTCTTAATGTTCCATTTCGACTCATAAAGGAGATAATAAATTTATATTAATTTCTTATTGGTTTAATGTATTCATAAAAACAAATAATAGCCTAGCAGGTAGACCTACAACAAGTAGAGGAAACGTAGAGCTCATTTAGTCTGGTAGTTTTCTTGTAACTGGGAGGTCAGAGTTTGAATATTTTCTGAATGTTTTTTTTAAAAATGTTTTACCCTTCTAACTCCACGCAAAAGCATGTATATATCCTTAAATATCAGCTTCCTCATACCTGTCTCATTAGTGTAATCAAATGATAGTGATCCAAACAGATATTAGGGTGTGGTACAAAGTCTTAAAATAAAAAGAGCTAGATTTCTGTCATTTGACGTTAAAAATAAAATGTATTATTACAAATACATTATTTTATTGCTTACAATTCAAGAACCATATTTTACCTCAACTGCAAACCCCTATAGAATTCTAAGTTTCATAAAAATGGAAATGTCAGCTATAAAATTTCAAAAATGATTCAGACTCCTTAATTTTAAAAATATAAATCTTGTTAATATAACTCTTATAATATATATAAAAGTAACACTTCAGCTTTAAAGTGAGCATAGTGTCATGACACTCTGTTAAAGAGTTTTGATTTACAGTACAGTAACAATCTTTTCGCGGTGACCTGGTGGTCTAGGGTAAGGTGTCAGACTTCTATGCTGGCGGCCGGGGTTCGATCCTCGGTCCCGGCACAGATTTATCTGATTTCCAAACCCTTCCTTCACCTCTGACAAGATATCTTGTGAATGTGGGGAATGCCAGGCCTCCACCGTGGTTCGGATTCCACGTTAAACTGTAGGTCCTTCATTTCATCTCACTATCACCCTACCATTACACATTAGCGTAAGTGCGTATAACCCGAACGGGTAGTAAGATGCGGTGCTAATAATAATAATAATAAACAATCTTTTCTTTATATACTATTTTACAACTAGTTATATTGTTTAAGAAGTTGTAAAATAGTATACAAAGAAATAATTAATGATGAACCCAGGTGTTCAAACCATCAACCCCTCATTCTTATCTCTCACATGCTAGAAATGTAATAATTTATTTAAAGTATTTTACGTGCGCTTTCTGAACCGAATGATTAGAGACCACACGAGAATGTATATTAAAAAGATCAAAAGAGTACACAAATTTTGCCGAAAAAGGTTTTTTACTTATCTTTCAAGAATCTTATACATGCCACAATCAAAATTAGACTGACGCCTTTACTTCCCGTCCGAAGGAGGTTGTGCTAGGGAATGTTATCGCTCAATAAATATCCATCGACCCAGGCTGGGTTTGAACCAATGATAAATGGGTCTTCAAGTGAGAACTTTACCAAAAGACCACCTAGGTGGACCTTGAAATATCATTTATTATGTTTTGCAATACCAAACTTATTTGGTCATCTACATTTATTTTGTATTTTGTTTTACTTTAGAAGGACAATTATTCCTATGTACAAATAAAATCCAACACATTAACCCAGTTGGTAGCGTGTCTGTCTACTGAGATAAGGGTGATGGTTTCGATTACTGTCACGGCTTATTAATTGATCATTGGAAGAATGTGTGTTTCCCCTTTCAGAGTGATGAATTAACGTCCAGGTGCTAGTTTTTGTGCCTGAACCAAATATAATCTAATGCAAAACTAGAAAAATTAGTTTAGAAAGTTAATGTTAAATACCTCAAATTAAAAAAATAAACAAACCAACTCTAATTTACTATATTTACTCTGATGGGATTCCACTTTCTCTAATAATTATATACTTACTTACCCGCTTCGCTGTCAGAATCATGTAAGGCACTACTTTCACAGTATACTAGACTGCTGATGATGGGAAAACCAAGGTTCGAACCTTGACCCAGTCTATTGAGGGTGGATTTCCAAAATGGTTTTCCCCCTCTCCATCTACGCAAATGTGGGTACACTCACTCTAAATATAACCTTTAGATCCATACAACTATTAGCTTAATTAGTACATAATCGTATACACCAAACGAGTAGTAAGATGAGGTGCTAAATATATATATTTCACGCGGTTTTCTTAGCACCGCGTTCGACTTATACATTTATATATGGTCTAGGGGTAAGGTGTCAGACTTCTGTGCTGGCGGCCGGGGTTCAATCCTCGGTCACGGAACAGATTTATCTGATTTCCAAACCCTTCCTTCACCTCTGACAAGACATCTTGTGAATGTGGGGAATACCAAGCCTCCACCGTGGTTCGGATTCCACGTTAAACTGAAGGTCCTTCATTTCATCTCACAATCACCCTACCATTACACATTAGCGTAAGTGCGTATAAACCGAACGGGTAGTAAGACGTGGTGCTAATAATAATAATAATAATAATCATAATAATAATACATTTATATACTGCAACCATCCTTAGTCCTTAAGGGATCAAAGGAAGGACGTGAAACATTACAGTAGCAAAAAGATAAAAGGAATTTTCAGAATGACCTCTTTTGAACAGTACTCATTATATATATATTTAACTGTTCTAAGCAGGATCCCCTCACACAACACCTAATTTGCCAAAAAGGGAATAAAAGTCAACAATAGAAGATAAAAGCGGTAGCTGATCAGGTAAAGTAGGTAGCATAAGAGAGAAGTCCGATTATAAATTGTTCTTTGAAATTTATTTGGTTGACTAATATTCATTTTAAAAAGTTATATAAAGGTATATATTAGAATGATATAAACAATTAATAAAATTAAATAATTCCTGTTTTTATAAAACGTTCGTCTCGATCTATAGTGGTATCATAGATCCTAACATCACAAAAGGCAAGATTATATGAAAGACTATATAGAAAAAACTGCAATAGCATTATTAATTGAGCCCAACCGACTCTCATACTCAAAATACAATTACTTCAGAGTCACATCAAAACTTGCAACTATTTCTCGTAGATATACAAGTTTTTGTTAAGAGTATACAAAAGGAAAACTTTCATTTAATAGGTATATATTGCTCAAGACATTATTCATTTTCTCCCAATTAGTGACTAAGTTACGTTTTACGTACAAAGTATTACAATATTTCCATACCTAATGTTCTATGCTATAAGGACAAAATCCTAATAATGTAATGACAAAATTTAAAATTTGTTCATCAAACTGACTTTATGAAAACAAAACATATTATGTAAAAGAGGTTATAATCAAGGTCATAACGTACACTTAAAAGAGACTTGATTAAAACTATTAAATTTAGAATAGCATTATTACTAAAATAATTCATAGTTTACTTTACTGATTTAACTAAAATTTTCCATATTCTAAACACTTTATAGCTAACAATAATATTTGCCAATACTAAATCCAAACTGGGTCTTTCTAACCTTGATTTTCATTTTATGCCAAAGTACAAAATACTCATATTTTATAAGTTGATTAGAACAATAATACGAATCATAAGTTTTCCTTGATATATAATTTAATTGAGTTAGCAATCCAAATATCTCAAATTTATTAATTATGTCCAAAAAGATCATAACTAATATTTTTATCTACATTAAAAATTAATTTAATTAGATTATTTATCCATATTAAATAATTAATAAAATTATAATATTTGTATTTAACAAGAATTTTGAGTAAAAAAATTTAAGTTCAATATCAACTTGCTGAAAAGATAATTTTGAATGAGTGGCCAAAAAGGATTTTGATAACTCATATTTTACTCGAATAGAAGCGTCCTCAATGAAAATCCAACCAAGAGTAATTTTCCAAGGAAAATACAGCGGTATATAGTCACTCTACACCTGAAGCGTGCAAAATAGAAAAAGTGAGGGTGGAAGGATAAACTATTGGATAGACACGTGAGGGAAGATTGGACAGCCTTTTATTCTGTACCAGAACCTCGGAGAAGGTCAATAGAGATTCTTCTGGAAGCTTGTAGTCGATTTTAGTCTAAAGTGGAAGCGACGGCGGTGGATGAGGCCGGAACTAAACCAGAGTTCGCTTGACTCAAGTCAGTTGACTCAGCTAGCAGATTGGGGTTGGTCTTGTTGTTTCGGTCCTCGCGTGTTATTTAAGGTTAAATGGGGTTGGACGTTTCGACTACAGCTGGCTAAGGTGACTTGCATTAAACAATAATATTTTGTAGATAATAGTACTGTTCTTATTTTGTAACTTAGACAGATGTTACAGTACTAATTATACTAATTTGCTAGGGATTAAGGAA
>JBCFYV010000003.1:42073027-42135413 GCA_039000515.1 Timema cristinae | reverse complement strand
ATTTTTTATTGGCTGCCATTTTAAAACGTCTTTCCAGATTGAAAATACCTTTAGGCCTACGTAAGTTACTCAAATTTACTTCAAAGATATACTTTGAAATACTTCAATATAATTGGTCAACGCATTTAACAAAAATCGTGAAACAATGATCCGGACAGACAAACGGACAGACAAATTTCAAAATGTTCAATATGAAACCAAATCTCTTTCGCTTGGGCTTGTTGTGAACGTGGTTTCCATTTCTATCAGTGATCACAGCTTTGGCGCGCACACAGAAGAGAGTAAGGATCAGATACAGGTGATCGATACAGAAAATATACAACCGTATGACAGGCTAGCCACAAAACATTGATCTTTCTTACAAGCTGTTTCAAAAATATGTGAGCAGATCTCATGCTTAGGCTTGACTTTCAGATTCTCGTGCATAGGTTTGACTTTCAGATTATTGCGCTTAGGTTTGACTTTCATATTCTCGCGCTTAGGTTTGACTTTCAGATGCTCGTGCTTATGTTTGACTTTCAGATTCTCGCACTTAGGTTTGACTTTCAGATTCTCGTGCTAAGGTTTGACTTTCAGATTCTCGCGCTTAGGTTCGTCTTTCAGAGTCTCGCGCTTAGATTTGACTTTCAAATTCTCACGATTAGGTTTGACTTTCAGATTCTCGCGCTTAAGTTTGACTTTCAGATTCTCGTGCTAAGGTTTGACTTTCAGATTCTCGCAATTAGGTTCGTCTTTTAGAGTCTCGTGCTTAGATTTTGACTTTCAAATTCTCGTGCTTAGGTTTGTCTTTCAGATTCTCGTGCTAAGATAAGACTTTCAGATTCTCGCGCTTAGGTTCGTCTTTCAGAGTCTCGCGCTTAGGTTTGACTTTCAAATTCTCGCGCTTAGGTTTGACTTTCAGATTCTCGCGCTTAGGTTTGACTTTCAGATTCTCGTGCTAAGGTTTGACTTTCAGATTCTCACGCTTATGTTTGACTTTCAGATTCTCGCGCTTATGTTTGACTTTCAGAGTCTCACGCTTAGGTTTGACTTTCAAATTCTCGCGCCTAGATTTGACTTTCAGATTCTCGCGCTTACGTTTGACTTTCAGATTCTCGTGCTAAGGTTTGACTTTCAGAGTCTCGCGCTTAGGTTTGACTTTCAGATTATTGCGCTTAGGTTTGAATTTCATATTCTCGCGCTTAGGTTTGACTTTCAGATTCTCGCGCTTAGGTTTAACTTTCAGATGCTCGTGCTTATGTTTGACTTTCAGATTCTCGCGCTTAGGTTTGACTTTCAGATTCTCGTGCTAAGGTTAGACTTTCAGATTCTCGCGCTTAGGTTCGTCTTTCAGAGTCTCGCGCTTAGGATTGACTTTCAAATTCTCGCGATTAGGTTTGACTTTTCAGATGCTCGTGCTTATGTTTGAATTTCAGATTCTCGCGCTTAGGTTTGACTTTCAGATTCTCGTGCTAAGGTTTGACTTTCAGAGTCTCGCGCTTAGGTTTGACTTTTAAATTCTCGCGCTTAGGTTTGACTTTCAGATTCTCGTTCTAAGGTTTGACTTTCAAAGTCTCGCGCTTAGGTTTGACTTTCAAATTCTCGCGCCTAGGTTTGACTTTCAGATTCTCGCGCTTAGGTTTGACTTTCAGATTCTCGTGCTAAGGTTTGACTTTCAGATTCTCGCGCTTAGGTTCGTCTTTCAGAGTCTCGCGCTTAGGTTTGACTTTCAAATTCTCGCGCTTAGGTTTGACTTTCAGATTCTCGTGCTAAGGTTTGACTTTCAGATTCTCGTGCTTAGGTTCGTCTTTCAGAGTCTCGCGCTTAGGTTTGACTTTCAAATTCTCGTGCTTAGGTTTGACTTTTCAGATGCTCGTGCTAAGGTTTGACATTCAGATTCTCATGCTTATGTTTGACTTTCAGATTCTCGTGCCTAGGTTTGACTTTCATATTCTCGCGCTTAGGTTTGACTTTCAGATACTCATGCTTAAGGTTTGACTTTTCAGATGCTCGTGTTTAAGGTTTGACTTTTCAGATGCTCGTGCTTATGTTTGACTTTCAAATTCTCGCGCTTAGGTTTGACTTTCAGATGCTCGTGCTTAAGGTTTGACTTTTTAGATGCTCATGCTTAGGGGTTGACTTTCAGAGTCTCACGCTTATGTTTGACTTTCAGATTCTCGCGCTTATGTTTGACTCTCAGAGTCTCGCGCTTAGGTTTGACTTTCAAATTCTCGCACCTAGGTTTGACTTTCAGAATCTCGCGCTTAGGTTTGACTTTCAGATTCTCGTGCCTAGGTTTGACTTTCAGATTCTCGCGCTTAGGTTTGACTTTCAGATTCTCGTGCCTCTATGGGAGCAGTTAGTGGGTCATAGCTCAATAGCATTAGGAAATAAAATCGTCTTAGTATAATATATTAATTTTATACCAAGGGATTAATATTATTAGTGATACCAAGACTTAGAAGAGAGAAACACATTTACAATAATTTCAATGTATAACTATTATTTACATCCATTGTAAATACTAATTTTATTTTATTATATATTTACAATATTAAGAAAAAAAATATCATTCTTAGGCCATGTATATCAAGTATTATTTTAAAGAATTTGTAATATTTTCAGAATGAATCTCATTTGGACTCTGATATCAACGAACTCTAGATGTACAGAATATTTAACATTAAATAAAAACTTCAATCAAAATTAAACATGGAATTTGAATTAACTTTTATAGTATAAAACTAAACAATTTTATATTTTATCAAGAAAATAAAATTAAAACTACCCACGTAGATTTGAACCAAAATATATATGAACTATCTGATGTGTTTGAAAAATTTTGGTCACTAACTATCTGGAGCCATATATATATATATATATATATATATATATATATATATATATATATATATATATATATATTAATTTAATTATACACGTCAGTAGTGTAATTATCTCAGTTTTGATGATCACTGGAATTAGGAAGGAAATAAAGTAATATTTTTGAGAAAAGAAAGCTATATTAGCCTGATCACATATATGACACACGTTATTGACAATATGGAATCACTAGATATTCAAGGAAATTAGTGTTTTAATACAAGTGTACACTCTTTTGTTTGTTGGGAGAGTGGGAAACTTTTTACGGATATTGACATGAGTTAATTTGGAAAGCACTCGATTATCTATCTAGTCATTACCAGTAAGCCAGACAAGCCAAATTAACGACTTAGCGCATGGAACCACCAGCGCAGGTAGTTATTTAATTTTGTAAAATATATATTAATATTTTAATACAAGGAGTAGAGCTTATAAAATAACCCATAGCGAACATTAGTCAGATATTTTTATTTAAGGTACTTAATTTGCATTATCTTAACCAACTGTTTATATCAACACAAAACTTATGTATAAACTAACACCCGCCTTTGTGGCATAGTTAGCTAACGTGCTAGTTTCATGTGATTTAGACTGATGAGGACGTAAAGATAGAGTTTCAAATCTCGCTCGGGTGAAGTTGGCTTTTTTTTTCCTAAATGGTTTTCCACTCTCCCTCCACTCAAATGAGGGTTCACTACCTCTATTTTCAACCTTCCCAATACCTAACCCATTGACGTAATTAGTACTTTAGCCTATAACCTGAACGGTTAGTAAGACGTGTGTGCTAAGCATTATTATTATTATTAACTACATTTAATCTATTATATATACAAAATCAAGTAGCCACCCCTCAATTTATCACTATGAAAGGGGAATCCCCAATTTAGCTAATAATACATTTTTCAGCCATGACGTGAATCGAACCCGTGACCCTTAGCTCACTCAGTCAAACACGCTATCAACTGAGCTAGGGTGTCAGAGCTTTATATGTTTTAATATATGGTATAGTATTCGATCAGTTGTACGTGTCATAATAGAATGTCAATGGTGTTAATATAGTGATGAAGACAAATATTGTATATTTCAAAGAAAATTGGTCTTAACTTGATCCCAGAAAAGTTATGTATATGTGTTTAAGTTGATACTCATGACACTAGTTTTGGTTGTTAATTGTCTAGCCTAAACAACTTTAGACATAACGCTTAAGTTACCAATCTAGAATAATATTATATTTTTTTAAATACAAAACATTTGATTAGGAGATAAATTAAATGGTTTATAGTATGACATTTGGCTGTATTACACCACGTTGATTGAAAATCTAGTATAACCTGTATACTTAGGAATAAATATTCAATTTAGGACTTTACATTGAACTTTCGATTAGTATATTTGTGAAAAGATAAGCCTCAAATTGTTATAAGAGCTCTTCTTTCAAAATAGGGATAACATTATTATAATTTGCGCAGAAAATAATGTAATAAGTAAGTGAGGCAACATAGATTTATAAAATATACCTCTCAATAAATGTTAACAAAATATTGTTTCCCTTTAATAATATATAATTTAAAAACTGTGTATTAGTTTTTTTTGTCATGTGAATGTCACATACCGTTTGAAATGGTAAATCACTTTTCTGCAGTATTAAAATAAAACTTTAATTTCTGTAAATATTGAACGCAATTATACTTTGTATGCAAAGATAACACACCCTTGGGAATATTTGGCAAGAATTTACAGTTTTTAACGTACCTCAAATAAATACATTTGTATTTAAATGGACCAGTAAAATACATCTTCATATATATTTGAAATTGTAGTAAAATAAGCTCGAAATATTTCAAATCTGTATATTATAATACCTTATTTCTTAATAATCTCTAATATTTTAAAGGTCCAGAATCAATGTGATCATCTTCACACATACCTGCACGTATTTACAACCCAATTTTCTATGAAAGAGCCTTATCTGACACATGTAAATGTGAATAGATATACTCTCAAATGATCTGGATTTATTAATAGATATTTTCAAAAGGTACCAAAAAATAACACTATTTGTTGAGTAAAATATGGCCGGTTATGGCCACAAAAATAAAAATTTTATTTTCTTATGAAAATTAAAATTTTATACTTTCTATTAAGATATGTTCATATAAAAATGATGTTTATTCTTTTGGAAAATTGAAACATAAAGTGGTTCTAAAGGTGACATACGTTGTCTCAATCCAGACTTTAACCATAGCACCAGAAGTTAAAAAGGAAAAAGGAATTTAAAATAATCCAAATCACTGATTTTGAACTATTAGTGTGGGAGCTGAGAAAATTCTGTTAGATTTTTGAGATGCAGATGGTTTTCTTTTTTGACAGTTTATACTAGCCATAGAGATGGGGGGACAAAAATTGGTCACATTTTATATCTCTTAGTCAATTTTTCTATATTGCTGCCATCTTGTTTTTTTTTAAATAAAATTTATTTAAATTCGATCTGTGCTATATATGGAGGTGTGATAGGGCATTTTAAATACCATATATGTTATAAATATGTTTAAATTTTATATAATTATATATAATGATATATATAGTCATATATATAATTTTATATATAATATAATTATATAAAATATGATTATATATAAGTATATATATAAGTATATATATATATGTTGTATATTTTTCTGAAACAATAGGAAATGGCATAAATTGTATATAATTCAAAATGAATTTTTTTGTAGTATTTTCTTTCCCATTTATTTAAATAAACTTTAATTATAATAAGACTATATTAAGAAGATTTCAATACCAAAGAATAAATTTATGTTACAGAATGCAATCATTGTTATATATAGTTCACCATCGTGCATAATTAAGTATATCGAATGAAAAGACTAGTGGTAAACCTTATCTTATGCTGTAGATATGTAAATCACAATTATTTTCTCTATCAGCCACGAATAAAATCCCCGAATATAGAAACAAATATTGACACAAACTTTTACGAATAACAAAACATCTTGCTACGTTTTATACCAATTTGTCTGAATTCTTCAAAGACATTTTAAATATCACTCGGATATTTAAGAGTGTGTTTTGTTTCATCGAAAAGCTTTTGTTGGTCATTTAAATATGACTCCAAATTTTTAATATTTGAAAATAGTGTCCACATAGTTCAATAAATTTTTTCCACTGTAGTATCTGTGTTACCTCACAGAGCATACAAATTGCTCACACTTCCTGAGAAAAATAATTTCCGTTTAAGACGCTTTCACTTGAACGTGTTACCATTGTCTCACTTTAAAATAGAGTCTCAAGATTTTTCTGTTTTTCAAATACATTCCAAAACACGATAACTTTCTGAAGAGGAGATACTCTTAGACCAAGAAATATAAATGAGAATCTATCTTAGTGAAGAAGTTGTAGTTCTTTGGCTTTACGATATACACATTCATCAAACGACAAGGAGCCGTCTAAAAGATTTAATTTAAGCAACATATATTGAAAATATACAATTTTGTATGAATTGAATTATGCTCTGCTGTAGGATAAGGTAGTATTGGATAAAATCCAGTGAGCGTTTTGCAAAGTGGATGCTGGGACAATACACTCATGAAAGCCTTCCTTGATGGTATTTCTACTTTTTCAAGCAAATCAACGCCAGAGACATTTAATGCTATAAAAATCTTGAGATAAACCACATCGGATCCAAATTCCTTCCTGGCTTTCTAATTTCAGATGATAAGTTCAAGTCATGGCTTGGTGTGAAATCAGTTTGAATAGTACATCTTTTCTTTGACTTGTTGTAGCCAAGTAACTGCTGCGCTTTTATGTCTCTATCAAGAATTCTTAGTTTCACATCAATACTAATAGTTCCTGCCTTGTTTTCTGGATGATAATTGCTCTCTGAAATTACTTCTGGATCTGTATGTGACACTAGATGATCTTAGAACAAATATAGGACGGTGTCATGTGTTCCAATCACGCCTGAAAGGGTTTGCTTCTTCCTTATAGAAATTGTCCATAGCACTACGTACAGGAATGCCGGGCCTTATTTAAGGTCTTATTGAGATATGTGGCCCTTCATCTCTTATGAAAGTTCTGTTTGCCAGCATTTAGTCTAACTGAAAAACTTAATTATATATCTGACACAGACCTTTATGGTTAAAGATATAGATAAGTGATTTAAATCTACTTATATTATTTATTTATTGAGCATTGACCACATGTAGAGGAGGTTTATTTTGGCACAATTGTGAATCAGAAAATATGCAACCTGAAACAAAGTGTCACATTTTCAGCGAATATGTGTTGATTCAAAATATGAAGCTGCAAATTTTATTTTAATGATTCCTGCCGGTAAGTTTGAGGTGCCTGCTCATATTTGAGTTGAGAAACTTTTAAATACATTTTATTTGCAAATTTTCCTTCTAAATTGAAGTTAAACATATTTGTTTTACACGAAGTAGAGTATCACATTTTATGACTTCATCATAAGATCTAACTTTATCAACAATCATATTGGCACCAATGGAAGATGCATAGACAAACTGAGAAAGAAATCTTTCTCTTGGATAAGAAAATCATATATTCTAATTATATACGTCAGTTTGCATGGATTTCATTGTTTTGTTTGATGTAGTTAAGGAAAAATTTTGTTTAACAAATTCTTCCTGAAGGTTGGACCTTTAGATTTAAAATTCAACTTTTGTACAAATTGTCGCTAAACACCATGAGTTGAAGATTTTTTTACTGGTTTAATATTCATGATTAAAAATAATGGTTTTTATATGCATTCATGTAAGTGTTCATGCAAACATTATGGTACATTATATCTGCTGCAAATACACTCATTTTGTTTTCTAATATACATGTTTTCTCAAAAACTTCATCTTTAAATATCTCGTTGCGTCTAGAAAATCTTGCGCTCTCCCTTTCTAACAGATTCGAGATAATTTAATGCTATCTTATCGTGATTTTTATGCCATATAACAAACACACTGTGGACAGAAGTTTCTACCCCCTTTTTAATACTTTTTTTTTGTGTTAAAAGTCTCCTAAACAATTTGAAGCCTGATGGGGAACAGACATGTTCAGAATAAATTCCGCTCCTTGTTACTATTTGTGCCTTTAATATATAAGGCCTATAAAATACCATATGATAGAAGAAAATATCACCAGATTCGTTGTCAAGTGTATTAAGAAGTCCACCATTCAAAAATGCACTCACATCTTTTATTTGCTTTCTCCCAGAGTCAGAGTCGAGTTCTACTCGATTCTTCGTGCAAAGAACTCATTTCAGGATTCATCTATGACCTGAGGATGGTGCCATCGAGCGCCGAAACATGTTGGAATTGTGATTTAACAACCCCATTCACAAGGAACAAGGGAATTCAAATTCTCTCAGATAAGAATAGATTTCAACTTATATATAAAAAAAATTTCTTTGTTTTCACTAAATTCCCATCTGTGTCATTTGACTTTTATCTTATTACACTATATTATAAGTTTCATCTATACTATCCCATGTTTCATCTACACTTGTCTTAACATATTTATGGGTTGTTAAAATGTAATTACATAAAATCCTGAATAGAATAATTTTTTAAAAATTTTTATAACAAACCAACTAAAAACTTTTATGCAAAGCCTAGGCTCAATTCTCTATGGAACTCTATTTCTAACCATAATTTTATCTTGTTTATCAATATTATACACCCTATTTTATTTTAACTAATTGTCTATAACACATGTATTTTAATATGTTTTATTGTTTTTTGTATATGTACTTTTTCGACTCACATTTTTAATGTGTTTTTAATGGTTCAATTTATTACTTTTAACCTAATTAAAAACTTTTTCTTATTACATAATTTATTTTCACTCACAATTATTGATTGTAATTGATTTTCTGTTGTAACAACAACTTTGTCACTCAGCCCATTGACTCTTCATGAATAATACACTTACTTAATATTGTCAACATAATTTATTTTAATAACCTAATTTCTATCTTTTTTCATATCTTTTAATTTGATATCTATCCTTATCTAATAGGATATATATTGTTCCTTACTACAAATAGTTATGTATTTTATGAATAAAATGTAATGTCAACTCTATAAGTGAATACGTAATCTCATTTTGAATCCTTGAATTCAAATTACACTTGGTTTAACACGGAGTGAATCAAAAATAATGGTAGAGGGAAGTCTAATCTATTTCAGACAATACCAATGTTTGTGCCATTCACTTTTCCGATCAAGTATTTTTCGATTCCCTATTTTGTATAAGGGGTTTTATGTGAGGGGTCACAGTTAATCGGGTTGGAATAAAGGTTCCATGGTAGAAACATCTCATAGTGATTCGCCACCCTCTTCTTCCCACGTTGATTACTTGTGATAGTATGGGGAGAGAGTAGTCGGATAGAGGCTACTTGTGGTTTCCCAATAATCCCACCACCAACTTAGTCCAATTGTAGGAAAAATAAAAAGTGTAGCTCGCAGTAGCTAACCAAATACTCGAGTGAATTGCTTTCAAACACCGAGTCTGATACTTTATTGATTTAATCCTTATTAATTATAATTTCTGCAATTGGTTTCCTAGGTGACCTGGTGGTCTAAAGGTAAGGTGTCAGACTTCTGTGCTGAGGGTCCGGGATTCAATCCTCGGTCCCGGCATAAATTTATCCGGTTGCCAAACCCTTCCTTCACCTCTGATAAGACGTGTATTAATCACAACTTGTGAATTTGGGGAATTCCAGGCCTCCACCGTGGTCTGGATTCCACGTTAAACTGTAGGTCCTCAACTGCATCTCACAATCACCCTACCATTACACTTTAGAGTAAGTGCGTGTAACACTAATTGGTAGTAAGACGCGGTACTACTACTACTACTACTACTACTACTAATAATAATAATAATAATAATAATAATAATAATAATAATAATAATAATAATAATAATAATAAATGGTCTGCCCATTAATGCTTCCTTCTTGCGTGTAAATTATAAAGAAATTATTGTATGATTGGAGGACTAAACAATCTCAAAATTTTAAAGAAAATGAACTATTTATCTGCACCATATCCTGAAACAATAATGTTTTGGTGTCGGTACACGTTTGAAGAGGCTTTTTTTAAATATTTAATTTGGTATTTTCGTTTTTGTGTGTGTGTTGTTTGCTTGTTTGTTTGTTTGTTTGTTTGTTTGTTTGTTTGTGTGCTTCATGTTATACTACACATTTGAAGGCTATCCATTGGGGTTTGAAATTAATCGAGTAGGAATGAAGATACATGTAAAAGAAATGTAAACTAATTTGAATGAAAAAAGTGTTTAACAGAATTTTAGCTTTGATCTACACATTAAGGGTAAACTTGACTAAATCAGTTAGATATTTACATAAACTGCCATCCGGTGAGTGTCATATGCAATAGAAATCTTAGATAAGTGCAATGGTATATTAGTTTGGATTATTTAAATTTCACTTTTTTGTTGTTAAATTTTATAACTTAAGCTCTTTTGAAATCACTATCTTTACTAAGTAATTATTATTATTTAAAGTGAATTATAAATAAATTATTATATTTGTTTTATTAAAGGGACGCTTCGCCTTTACTTGAATTATCCCACTATGGTATAGCTTATAAGATAAGTTCATAGTTTAATCCATGAAGGTTTGACTGTTATCATTCAGGGTGACGGATTGTATGGTACATTTCACTATTCAGTTAATTTTAGATGGAGGCTTCAAAAATGTGTTAGTATGATGTTTGTCAAATTAAATATATAGTTTATTTTATCTTTAGAAATTCATCACGTTTAATACATTTCCAAACAGGTACCATTTAGAAACTTCAAACTACACCAACAATAATATCCTATGTACGCTAAAAAATAATCGTTGAAGTTCAATATCTATCGAAACAAAACTTTTAAGAGTCCAAACTCGTTCCCTACTTTAGGAACGCGTGACTTAAGTGAGAATTCCCCTAGAAGAAACGGGGGGAGAAACAAAGTTAATGATTATAGAAAAACCGGTGAAGGCACTTTGTCGTGCAAAGAGAAAGGAAGAGAATGTGAGAAAGGGCAAGGAGGTGTTCTAGAGAGAAAGGGGGAAGTGGGTAAAGGCAGGTCTGAAGGAGTAGGGAAGCTTTTATTGGGACAAGTGATTAGGAGTGGTGGTGTCGTGTATTGAGGTGATTGGATGAGAAAAGGGACAAAGTGAAATTGCAAGCAATCACATCCACTTTAATGTGAGGTTTTTTTTATAGGGTATATTAGTGCTGAATTGAGGTAAGGGGTGTTTAGGAGATAGATTTTGAGGGAACATTTGAGATAGTTGAATTATCATATCTGCTAAAAATATAATTAGTAAAAGTATATACTTTAACAACGTTAACTTACAATTATTACATCCCACCACGTCTTATTACATGTTCGGGTTGAATTCATATATATACTTATTACGCTAATAAAATAGCGATGGATAATGTAGAATTTAGAGGAAATTCTTACCCACATTTGCGTGGAGAGAGTGGAAAACTTTTAGGAAAATACACCTTTAGTACGACATCACCAGCAAACCAGAATATATGGCTTTGACATTTAGACCACGTGCTGACTAGTGTAGGTAGTTATTAATTAACAAATATAATAACAATTAATAAAATAGTAAAGTTATTAACAAAAATATCAATTATCTTAAAATTAAATTTAGATATTTTTAAATCAAATTAAAATAAACTCAGACGTATTTATAAATAACGTAAATATTATCAGTATTGGGATAGTCATTAAAAGACGCAGTGATATTTATCTTACAATTTATCTTATGTGCTAGAACTATATTATTATTACGATTGTAACAATAACTTCAGATTTTATTCTATTCTCTGCCAAATCACCAATATGAAAGAATCACAAAGTCGAATTATAGCATACCAATACAGTAGATAGCTAATATATTTAGCTCTAGCCAAAATACCTTGAATTTATAATCTCAACTAATACTTTATTTTAAAGTTTCAATCACTCTTCGACGCCGATTTTACTAAAACGTGTTTGAATTAATATGTAAGCAGGACTTTTCTAAATTCTGTAAAGTCCTTTGTATCACTTTGATATAAAATGTCGATCCTTATAATTGAAAGGCACGTAAATGAATTAACTCGTTTGAATGATTACATTGACGTGCCGAATATAAGTGCATACATTTGATCATAACATTTTTAGTAGAACATCAAGTTAATAATCTTCTGAAAATAAATGTTATGACAAAATCGAACAAACTTTCACGTAAATTTTTAAAAATGTCTACCTTTTCCCGGGAATTGAATCCGGTAACTTAGGCTTAGCGCACCAATATTCTACCACTGAGCTGTCCAAACTTCATCTCCTGCTCAGGGTAATTCTTCACTAATAGATAAAGGCAGAATTTTTGATGGACGTTTGTAAATAATTGGATACCTGTTGAGCTATCATTGATACCATAGCCATTAGTGAATCTATTGTTTGTACAAAATATATTTAACTTTAAATATCGCGTTAGTAAATAACCATTTAATAGTTGCTTCACTTCATTTAAATCAATGGATAACATTAACAATGACTAACGATTTTAATATGGATTTAGTTTACCTACGTTATATGATTTGGAACAAGAACAAAAATAAGAATTAAATCTAAAAATAGTTTAAAGCTTAGTTATTCGTCTCAACAAATTTCTTTACACGTGCTTTCAGACAGTGAGAATTATTTTTTTATTTGCCGTGGATATAGACAGAACTACTTCAAAGTTCGTAGTCTCGAAAAAACTTAACATCCGTTTTACGTTTTTTATATAAACTTTGATGATTAACGAATGTTGGTAAACAATTGACGTGTAAAGAGACAGGTTTTAAATCCTTGGTAAAAACAGTTCATTTTTCCAACTAAATGTTATTATTTATTTTGAAAATATTTCTTAGACTCATTTTCCAATAATATACATTTAGAGCCTACTTAAAATACAATTCATGTTTGTTCAAGTTTCAGTCAATAGCGCCTACAACTGTATCTCAATGTAGAGCCAAACATATCTAACAAAGATTGATTTGATAAGTTTTCAATAATAATTGGCTGGAAACCAATAAATGATTTACACCCAACGTAATTGATAATTATTTCTAGTTTGGCTAATGTGTGTTTAGTTACTACTTTGCAGTTTATTTTTATTTTATTTATTCAGTCTAATTGATTGGTTTATTAGTTTACTTAATTAATTTATATTTAAAAAAATATATAATTAAAGTTCTAAATGAAACAAGGATGACTTTAGAGGTGTAACAATTAACATCCAATAATTCTCTTTGACCAATTTGAAAAAAAGTGTAAATAATATCGTTAAAGGGTTTTTCACGTTTAACTCTGAAACTCCAGGTCATTGTTCAATCTAGATTGAGTACTATTAAGTTTATATATTTTTATCATATTAATATATAATTTAATAAAAACTCTCCCATCTCCATAAAAAAAATTTACAACACTCCTTTTTTAAATTGCTGGGATATAAAAAAGTATGTTATTGTTTCCTGGAGTATCTTTCATAAACAAAAAGTGTTATTTTAAGTTCATATTCACATTGTTAACATAATGGTTTGACTGACTCATTTACCAAGGGTACTATGTATATTCGTTTTGATTCTATTATAATGTATCTCATGAGTAAGTTGCATATTTAGCAATCATGACCTATGTTTTAATTTTCTTGCAGGTTTTTGACATTCTGCTACCTTGCCGCATTCAACTTTTGGTTGTTGCTCTGTCCCGTCACGCTGAGTCACGACTGGCAAATGGGTTCTGTGCCTCTTGTGACGTCACTAGCAGACACTCGCAACCTGGGCACATTCCTATTCTTCGTGTGCTGCTTAATCATCGCATACAGAGGACTAGTGGACTTTGAGGTAAGAATGTGTTTTAGTATTTAATTTGGAAGCGTGTGGTGGGAAAATAACAACTACATGACGTGACGTTAAGCTATTCTGAACTTGTTAGAACCATATATTTTAATTATGCTCTCCGCCTATTCCCATTCTAGAATCATATCAGCTAAGATATTATCTAGATACAACCATACTTGGGAGTGTGTGTATATTGATGCATGGCAAGAAAATGAATATGAATGGTGGATAGCAGTTCACTCTATGTACTTCCTCTGAAAATAATTACCCACCTTAGAAGAGGAAGTATCATTCCCTTATTTCAGGAATACTGTGTAGAGGGTGGTTTTCATGAACGAGACTGAGCAATAATGTAATGTAGGCCTATTTTTTTATGTTTAAGAAGGTTTGAAAGAATGTGGCTAAGTGTTTAGTGTGTGTAGTGTTAGTTTAGTTTTAGAATGATATGCTAGAATGAAGCTCAGTGTTTGAGGTGAATTCTAGTAGTAATTAAGTTTTGGGTTGGTATTAGAATGAATCTTAGTGTTGTTTGAGTGCTAGTGTAGGGTTATTGTATTTTGAAGAAGGTAAGAAAACACGTGTCTAAGTATTGTTATTTATGCTTGTGTAGTGTTAGTGTAGTTTTAGGAGAGTTAGAAAAAATATTCTGAGTGACTTTTAACTCTATTTATTGTTGGTGTAATTTTAGATGGGTATGAATGTATTATTATTATTATTATTATTATTATTATTATTATTATTAATAGCACCACGTCTTACTACCCGTTTAGGTTATACGCACTTACGCTAATGTGTAGTGGTAGGGTGATTGTAAGATGAAATACAGGACCTACAGTTTAACGTTGAATCCGAACCACGGTGGAGGCCTGGTATTCCATATATTCACAAGTTGCGACTAACACACATCTTGTCAGAGATGAAGGAATATTTTGACAACTCGATGATTTAAATTAGGTGTTATTTGTGTTCTTGTGTAGTGTAAGTGTAGTTTTAGATGGATGCAAGAATAAGGCTGGGTATGGTTTGAATGTTTATGCAGTGTTATAGAAGTAATAGGAAATATGAAAAACTAATTCATAACATTTCTTGAGTATTAGTGTAGTGTTTGTGAAATTTATTATCTGGTCTTAAATCAACACTTAAATCAACCCTTAAATCTTAACTCTCGCTATGAAGTTCCTCTTGGTCAGATGATCGCGTATTTCTCTTAAGAAGAAAAATTTCACTGCCAACACTCCACTGAAGTTGGACTTCCCCTAGAGCGTGTCTCTGCATATTTAAATTGTTTAAATCTGTATAAAATTGATCCAAGAGTAGGATAACATCCTAAAGATACCTGTCTACAATGTCACGGGAAGGGTTCGGTGGAGAGAAGAAAATGTGAGTAGGCGTACTAAAGCCGCCGAGCACCTTGCCCCTGAGGAATGGCTCTTACACTTCACGCACCTCACTGTCTGCCGTCAGATCGGAGATAATCGCCCTGATTCGTTCACTGTTGTATATATCGTTCAATCAATTCTAAAAGTTTTATGAATTGGGTGAAGGCTATGAGTTGTGTTTATAGTTAGACCATAGTTGGTTTAACTAGCCCGTTAAAATTTTGAGAAGAGAAACTTTTTTTTTTATTATAATTGAACGTTAAATGAAATTGGAGCCAATAATAATGACGATATACTTTTATTTTATTTTATCTATAAGTATGTCACTTTACCTGAAAAACGATAGATTTATTTAGATATAGTAATATTAATGTAGATCAATGGCAATAGCAAGTTGTGTTAAATATTTGTTATAAAATTTACTGTTTTATGCAGCTAGTTTTTTTTGTCTACTTTTGATAATTATTGCAGTTTTTTTTATAAATATTATGTTAATGTTCCTAATATATTGTACAATCTCTATTTTAAAATTCTAATATGTCTTGAATTTGATTTCATCCCAATGCAAGATAATAATTTACCTTCGGTATTAGGACTTACATTTATTATATACAATAAGTCGCTTTTTGTCTGATATGTATATTTGTTTTTTTTCAACCTATTTACAAATTAAAGATACAATCACGCATTTATAAATTAGTATCATTGCATTGCAATGGCACACATGATGTTGAAGAGACCGGCTCACTGAGCTTATTATTAAATGGTTTTCACTACACCTCCATGAAAATGCGGTTACACCTTTCTCATCCATAACGCATGAGCGTATGACAAAATCGAATAAGGATACAAGGTGACTTAAAAAAAAACATTATTTCAGGTAAAATGGGGGATTGCCTGACCTCCGAATTTAGGCTATAAATACGGGCCTAAAACGCAGCCATCACTACATTAGCATTCAAAACAACGTCCAGCTTCATTTTTGAATGAAGTTTGAAATTACTTTGTATTTACATATTATGGCTAGATAATAAAGTGAAATAAAATATTCTTTCGCATTTGGGCCTTTACATATTTTTTATATGAACATTAATGCGATGTTGGAGTGTAGTAGGAATAGTTTATAATTATAATGGGAATATATGTAGTTAACATATTCAAAGTTATATTCTCTCAAGTAAAAAAAAAGTTTTTGCACGTAAATATGTACCCTCGTACAAAAGAGAGAAAAACAGAATCTCGTTGGAATATTAAAAAAAAAGTAATTTTGTTACTTACACACGAAACACGCGTATGGCAGAATACACGTTTAAGCTCTTTCTCACCCTACATAATCATGATAAAAAAAAACTTTGCATACGGTCCTCCGACTGAATAATGTAACGAGTTTGTGTACATCTATTGCTGTGTTGTCATGTTTTTTTCCTTACCAGATTGAAAGAGTAAAATATTGATCTTTCTTTAGCGATCATCTCAATTGTGTGTTTAGTAGTTTTCTCTACATAAAAACTGTTTTTTAATCTAAAACAAGCAAATAAAATCATTAATAATAATAATAATAATAATAATATTTAGCACCACGTCTTACTACCCATTCGGGTTATAAGCTTTAAATACTATTTACGCTAATGGATTAGGAATTGGGAAGGTTTAATTAGAGGAAATGAACCCTCATTTGCGTGTAGGGAGAGCGGAAAACCATTTAGGAAAAACCACCCTCAGTTCACCTGACAGAGATTCGAACTTCGATCTCCTCCCCCTCAGCTGTCTAGCTCAACACGACAAGCGCGTTAGCCAACTACGCCACCGAGGCGGGTGAATAAAATTAAATCTCGTGTCATATGATAATAGCTCTTTAACTATCATCCTTTAGACAATATATTATTATTGTAAATATATTGTCACAAGTGATTGTTTTGGTTATTTAATTTGTATATGCCTTGTGCTGGTATTATTTAAAATGGTGAATATGTGTTTTTTTATATTCATCTTTAAGATCTTCGTATATCTAGCCTTTATCTGAACTTTTTAATGTATATATACATCTTGAACTGTAATACGCCATTGATTATTGAATAGATTAAATAAACTGTATACATAATTATGTCACGTTCACATAAATTATTGATAAACAAAAAATATATAGAGTTCATTTGGCATGCACTCAGCAATATAAAAAGAGACTCCCTTTCCAAAGACCTCTGACCTTTACCTAAAGTTCTTAACGAATACGTAGATTAAACACTAATTACCTTTACAATTATTAAGGATACTTGTTGAACTCTCTCTCTCTTTAAGTGAGAAATACTTTACTCATTGACAAAATAAAAATTAAGCCACATAAACGACAGAAACAATAAGATGAAATACACTAAAAATTATCGCACGTCAGTTAAGATGAATTGTAATATAAGTATCATATAAAATATTAATCATAAATCCTAATTAGGGCATGATTTATATATATAGTATAAACTTGTGTTAAGAATAAATAAATATGAAATCAGAAAAAATTAAAGTTTTCCAATTTAAATTTAATGCAACAAATCTATAATGTTTGAATTAGTAAAAAAAAAGTTTTATCTAATGTTTCTAATAATAATTTTTTTCTTTACTAATTCAAACATTCTAATTTTTTTGAATTCCTCATACTTGACTCGGTAGGACAGAGATTAATCCCGACCAGATGCACTGGTGATAGTTTTTAATGACTCTAAAAGTTTGGTGCAATATGTGATTATCCTAAATGAAATATATGGGTCGTTTAGACCATGATGGTAATAGGATGTTTGGTGTGGTTTAGAAAAAAACTTGTACATTCTAAGTAGAGGATTTAATTCTGGTTCATGTTTTTATATAACCAATGAATTGATGTTTTGATGTTCTAATCATAAGTGCTGTGTTTACTTTTATTGTGACGCCTCACTCTCAAAAGTTTTAATCATCAAGGGCTAGGTTAGGTTAGTTTAGTAAATGTGGTTTAATTCAGGTCCAAACGTCCTATATTGGATGGTCAAAACTATTTCCCAATTATTTGCTAAGGCTGTGCCAAACATCCTGTCTAGATTGGTACAACCGTAATCACTGTTTGTGGGAATTTCTTTAAATATCCTACTGCTGTTTTAACTTTTAGTTAATTTTCACCTTACGAGATGGGCCAAGGAAAATTTTTGCACCCTTTTCGGATTGTTTTTTGGTGCCCCCTTTTATAACGGGGGAATAATAAGAAAATAATTCCCAAACCTAACATCTCCAAATCTTACGTAAGCTGGGCGTGATATGAAAATAGTCCCCAAACCTATCATAATCTTATCACATGTGGGTTACTTTGGGTTGAGCTGGTGGTCTGTTTGGTGCCCCTTTCAAGCCAATGCCCGGTTCATCCTTAAGCCACCCCTGTCCACCCCTTTTCCAAGACGAATAAGTTTTTTGATTAATCTACTTTAATTTCACAATTTACAACATTTATGCACTTTTGAAAAAAAATGTGAATGTTACAGATTGTTTGTATGCGTGGCACTAAATAAGCCATAGCAATGTGTAAATATATCTATATCTATATATATTTATAAATGTATAAATGTGTGAATATATATATATATATATATTTTATTTATTTATTTAAACAAAGTCATATGATTCATGACTTGAGTCCATCACTTGCGTGTCTGCCTACAGATGCAAGCTTATTTGGCTCGATTCCTGTAGTGAGAGAAAACTTTATGATTGAATGTAACTATTATAATATGGAATGTAACTATAAAATGCACAGGTGAATTTGTACTGCGTCTGTTCTTGAGTTAAGCTCACTTGAAAGCTGCATATATTGATATAATAAGTTGATTCAGAAACATGTAAAGTTAAGATATCTCTATACATTCTCCAATATGGATGTAGTTCAATTTGAGGAAAGATTAGCCAGTAATAACTTACATTTTCCGAGGAGATGATTGAATGTATCAATAGTACACCCTTTATGTGGATACTCTTTACATGTTTCGATGAAATGATGATAGTGATTATGATGAGGTGGATCCAACGAATTACTTAACTAACCAAACCTTGGTGACCATGGGATTTATTCACCTTTCAAGAAAAAAACCAGGGTACCAACCGGGAATCGAGTATGGAACCTCTAGTTCAGCTACCAAGGGCTCTAACCATTATACCACGAGGGAGGTTGATGGACATTTCATAAGATGGAAAGGATGTGGGTTTATAAAATGGAAGGTAGATATGGACGCCAGTTCTCGAACTTAACAAATTTAACTAGACACTTTTTGATCTTAGATAAATAAAAAATATTTGTAAAATTACATAACGCTCTATTATTATTATTTTTAGTATCAAGTGTTCTGTCTTAAAGAGAGGGCCATTTTTTTTTGGTCAGTGAACCTCTGCCTCCTCCTTCAGCCTCTATGTTATAATATTTTAAAAATATTATATTAAAATACATTAGAATAAAATATAGATGATTTTATTGAAGCAACATTTTATTTAGTTTGACCAAAAACATTTTTTGTCATAAAAACTGAATAAAACAGGCATATTACTTCTAGTTCCCTTCCATCTCACCTCAAAGATATTTTATGCATCAAAATTTAACGGTTGCAACTAATTTATATGAATTTAGGCTTTTAATTAACTATGTGATCACTTAAACTGGGTTTTAAAGTTAAATACTTCTACCCCTTTTGCTAAGATAATATAAATGTCAATATACTAATATTAATATTACATAATCATCACATTTATACTAAATATAAAACCGGAACCCAACTAATAAAAAATCAAATATTTATCTAAATTAACAACTATGTAACTAAAGACTGTAGATAAATCCAATTTTGTGGCGGTAAAAACTTTTTCATGAGAATGTGTTTGGTTATTCGCGCACGGCTCTATCGATCCTCTTAGCGTGGACCTGACTGCATCATACGATAGAGAGAGACAAAGAGAATCATAGAGTGAGAAAGACAACATAAAAATAGAAATAATTGGAAGGGGAAAGGGAAAATCAAAGCCATGTTGTGTTTACGTTTGAGATACACAAAGTGAAAGAGATAGAAAGATTTTTTTTTTAAAGATAAGAGATAAAGAAGGAACAAGGATAGTTAGAGAGGGAGAAGGGGTTACATAAAGAGAGAAAGAGATAGATAAGGTGGTGGATCAGTTTGAGAAAGGAGAGGCTCTTTCATTCCGACAACAACAACAAGCCATCTGAACCTCAACACCGACCCGAAGTGGATTATTCACGAAGAAAGATGAGCAAAGGAGGAGGAGGTGAGATTGTTATGGGAAGTGGTGGAGAAGGGATATTTCTTTTTTCAGTTGAAAAAGTATGAAGTGAATCTGTAGCACCATTAGATTTACACGGGTAGATATAAACAAAGCAGCTCGCCGAGCAATTTCTCATAGGTCCGACGAGTGGTTGGGATGGGAAGGTAGGAGTGAGGGTGGGGGGGATAGAAACGGACACACAGTCAAATAAACACGAGGACGGGACAGAGAACGCGCCTGTAATTACAGACGCGTGAAAGAGAGAAACAACAAAGAAATCGTAAAACGATGGTGGCCGCATACTCCCATTAGTAAAAGTGTTGTCGCTTTTGTTGTTCAAACTTCTGTGAAAATTGAGAGAGAGTTTACAAAGTATTGAATTGGTTCACTAAAAAAAAAAATAGGTCAGTGTAAGGTTTTTTTAGGTCCCCTTTACTTTTTATTCTTTGAAATTTGGTGAGGTTTAACAAAACATTTAACATGGAGTTTACGTCTGATTTGATACTAAAGGAAATGGAAAGTGGTTTCTTATTAATTGAATCTACACGAATCAAATCAAATAATGTTCATTTTACATCAGAAGTTTATAGTAGTTTTCTATGAATTACTTCCACTATTAAAAAATCAATAAAAATGATAAGGTTAATAAATTGGAACAAAAAACAAAACGAATAGAAATGATCACAAATGACAAACTTCAAATATTTTTAAATTTTCATTGGTGGTCACGTTGCTTAAGATATCAGTATAGAAAATACTGGGCAATTTTTTAAGAGAATAATAATTAAAATTATGATAATACAAAATTTGTGTCAAGAAATAGAGTGGACTTTATTTTTAGTTAAAAAATAATACTATATACTTACTACTATATACTTATATATATACTTTAAAAAAAATTGTATATATAAAAATAATTTGATAAATCTAACATTGATGTTGAAAAAATAATAAAACTATATTAAAAATAGTTGCTAACATTAATATTATATTTTTATGATTTAACCTAGGCAGTTTATTATTTACTTACATTTGAAAAGATCTTAATACAGATTCCAAATTTAATTTAACTAGACAAATTAAAATATTAAATGCTGAGGGAATAGATAGTGTAGTTACGATCTATTATAATGCATCTCTAATAATTCATGCACGAATGTATATCCATCCAGAGGACTTTTTGTACTTTCCAATGAGCCAGAAAAATAAATTTTGTAGAAATTGTAGGGGAACTATTCAACAGGTGCGCCAAAGTATATAGCTCGAGAATTGTTTTAGCCAATTATTATAATATATCTATATTTAATTTTAATCTTCAAGACCAAATATAAATTGCATTAGAAATTTCAACCTCAAATATAAATAGAAATTACTACTTAATACACAATCGTCTGTTTTATAGTTTGGTTGGTTCGTATGCACATTTGTTAGTAAAATAGTGCTTTTTGCCCAATAAAAATGACACAGGTCACAGGTAACGTTAAATTTCTGTATTTAATATTAATTTTCACTTACATAGTTGATGTAGTCAGGCTAATCTGTGACTTCCTTAATTCTAAGGCACCATGCAGATATCCTAGTGTAGAGTGACGCATTGATATAATATGTTATATTATAAACACCATCTCCGCTTGAAACCTCCTTAACAAGATTAAGGAGAATCCAGGAGGTCCAAATTTAACAAAAATATAATGGGACAAAAAGGGGCAATAGGAGCGAGTACTTGGAGTTCTTTGCTTTGATTGTCTGTAGCCAAACATTCAAAACTCAGACCCCGCAACTCCCACCCGTTGCGGAGTTTAATACGAAAAAGGTATATCTCCAGAAATAGATAAAAGAATCAAAATTAATATAAAAAAAAGGTACACCAAAATAAGGACTCCGTATATAACACAACATATAATAAAATACCTAGCATATGGTGGATTACAAGTTATAAATAAGAATATGAAATGTTTTTTTGTTGGTATTTATTTGACAGGAAATCAATCCCTTGAGAAAATATATAATTAATATAATGCAACAAAATGACATATACGAGATATCTGAGACATTATCAACGTATGCAAGCAATAATATACATATATATATATATATATAGAGAGAGAGAGAGAGAGAGAGATATATAGATATAGATATATGGAAAACCTACAGGAATTATATTATTCAACAAATATTAATCTTTTAGTTAGATCGCAATTATCATAAATTAACCCATTACTGTGAAATGGCATTGATCCCTTAAAAAACAATATCAAGAAAATTAGTTACGAGTTCATATGTTACAAGAGAAAAATAGATCGTCAAATAAGTTATCCTTAACTGGATAGTTAAAAAATATTACTCCTAAAAATTTAGAATATAGACCTAGACCACAAAATATTTATCTAGAATTCTACCCAAATATTTACTTTCCCTTTACGTTTTATACAATATTACCATAATAACAATAAATTGAAAAAGTTAATGTTGAGAAGTCGTGGATAAAAGAAATTATAATTTAATTTTAGAAGATTACTAAATCCATGAACATATTTAAATTTATAATCGAAAGACCAAATAATACAATATTCATGAGATTCAAGATCGACTCTTTTGTCAATGGAAACATATCGTAAACATTCCAAAGTTTATAGTAGATTTTTTTTATTATCGAAGATCAAACAACAGTCGATCATCGATATATATGTATCGATCGTGTAACTAATTGACTTAGAAGTGAAGCCGAGGATATTTTCAATTATTATAAATTTAAAATATCATTACCAAAAAGAATTTTGACTAAGAAATTTACATGATTTATATAAGAAATATTAATGAAGCCGAATATAAATTTTGACCTTACATTTTATATTAATCGAAGCTAGAGCTTCTCCTGCTCCTATCCAGATCAAGTCCAAGAGTGACGTATGATCGCTCAGACGCCATTATATATTCAACGCAACCCAGAAAAAGAACGACGGAATAAAAGGGGTAGGGGGACACACACATGGAATATTCGGGAATCACACACGCACATCGAGAAATTTCTTTAGAGTTCGAAGCTCCTCCTAAACTAGGGGTGAGTAGAACATCTTCACAACAAAAGTTCTTTGTCACTAAGATCTTTGGCACAGGCCAATTGTACAATCAAGGCTCAGTATTAAATCCAACGTGCGGCAGAGTAGGTGTGTTTGATGTCAGCTGCAGCATGATGGGGTATGTTTGATTTATTTTATTTGTATACTCGTTATAGCTAAATGCTACACGCTGAGGCAGCTATTTGACTTGATTTGTGCTTGATTAAACAGCCAGGCAAAAAAAAATCCTTCTATGCCATCAGAGGACTTTACAAGGAGATACAATGATCATACTACTGATGGTTTAAACTGTGAAAATTTGACTCACCGAGATACAAAAAACATACTGATCCTGCAAAGCATTAAGCTAGAAGGATTTAATCGAAGTCAACCTCCCCACAGCCTTCCAGAAAACATTCAAGATTAATATTTGACATGAATAAGGAAGAAAAACTGGTAAGTATCACGTATTTAAGGTCAAACGCAGTAAAAAAACCTGACTTTAATACTGGTATGGATGTCATTTACAAAAACAATCTTCTAATATATTAGTTTTTTAAAGAGCTAGAGGGAGTATTAAATTAACTTGAATAAAAATGTTTAAGCTCCATTAGAGAAAGGGTAGTTGTGATTCTTTCGATGGAATGGACAGGGATAGCGTCTCCAACACTTGTTCTACAAAATACCAATACTGTTAGTAGAAATATCAACCTATAAAATGAGTACTAGATAGAATAATGCAGTCGTCATAAGATAGTTTAAACTTCTCAGTTGGGATAGGTCGACCATAGTCACCTGAGCCATGCACTAGATACAGTCATTGAACTGTTGCAGAATATAAGGAATAATTATTTCCGTTTTGGGATAAAAGTCTTACGGTTGGGGATGATTTCAGGCAGTTATTCTGCATACTGGGTTTAGTCAAACCTAAAGTGCCTCAAGTGCAGCTCAAAACCAAATACAAGATGACACCTACCAATCATAAAGTAGTAAAAGTAGGTGTCGTCTTGGGTTTGGTTTCAAGCCGCACTTGAGGTACGCTTGGTCTGACTACGAATCTGGCCCTAAAGCATTGTTGGTTAATTTATAGGACTAAGGAGACCTTAATATAATAATTAAAATGTATTTATAAAGACTTATGTCTGATCTCTTTATGTTCCATTTCGACTCATAAAGGAGATACTAAATTTATATTAATTTCTTATTGATTTAATGTATTCATAAAAACAAATAATAGCTTAGCAGGTAGACCTACAACAAGTAGAGGAAACGTCTAGCTCATTTATTCTGGTAGATTTCTTGTAACTGGGAGGTCATAGTTTGAATCGTTTCTGAGTGTTTTTTTTAAATGTTTTACCCTTCTAACTCCACGCAAAAGCGTGTACATCTCCTTAAATATCAGCTTCCTCATACCTGTCTCATTAGTGTAATCAAATGATAATGATCCAAACAGCTTTTAGGGTGTGGTACAAAATATTTTTTTTAAAAAAGAAGCTAGATTTCTGCTAGTTGACGTTAAAAATAAAATGTATTATTCCAAATAAATTATTTTATTGCGTACAATTCAACAATCATATTTTACCTCAACTGCATACCCCTATAGAATTCTAAGTTTCATAAAAATCAAAATGTCAGCTATAAAACTTTCAAAAATGAATTCCGACTCCTTTATTTTTAAAATATAAATATTGTTAATATAACTCTTATATTATATATAAAAGTAACACTTCAGCTTTAAAGTGAGCTTAGTGTCATGACACTCTGTTAAAGAGTTTTTATTTACAGTACAAGAACAATCTTTTCTTTGTATACTATTTTACAACTAATTATATTGTTTAAAAAGTTGTAAAATAGTATACAAAGAAATAATTAATGATGAACCCAGGTATTCAAACCATCAACCCCTCATTCCTATCTCTCACATGATAGAAATGTAATAATTTATTTAAAGTATTTTACGTGCACTTCTGAACCGAATGATTAGAGAGCACACGAGAATGTATATGAACAAGAGCAAAAGAGTATACACATTTTGCCGAAAAAGGTTTTTTTTTACTTATCTTTCAAGAATCTTATATATGCCACAGTCAAAATTAGACTGACGCCTTTACTTCCCCTCCAAAGGAAGTTGGACTATGGAATTTTATCGCTCAATAAATATCCCTCGACCCAGGCTAGGTTTGAACCCACGATAATTGGGTCTTCAGGCGAGCACTTTACCAAAAGGCCACTTAGGTGGACCTTGAAATATAATTTATTACGTTTTGCAACGCCAAACTTATTTGGTCATCTACATTTATTTTGTATTTTGTTTTAATTTAGAAGACACAATTATTCCTATGTACAAATAAAATCCGACACATTAACCAAGTGGGTAGCGTGTCTGTCTACTGAGATAAGGGTGATGGTTTCGATTACTGTCAGGGCTGATTAATTGATCATTGGAAAACTGTTTGTTTCCCCTTTCAGAGTGATGAATTAACGTCCAGGTGCTAGATTTTGTGTCTGAACAAATTATAAATTAATGAAAACCTAGAACAATTAGTTCAGAAAGTTAACGTTAAATACCTCAAATTAAAAAATAAATACACCAACGGTAATTTACTATATTTACTCTAATGGGATTCCACTTTCTCTAATAATTATATACTTACCCGCTTCGCTGTCCGAATCATGTAAGGCACTACTTTCACAGTATACTAGACTGCTGATGATGGGAAAACCAAGGTTCGAACCTTGACCCAGTCTATTGAGGGTGGTTTTCCAAAATGGTTTTCCCCCTCTCCATCCACGCAAATGTTGGTACACTCACTCTAAATATAACCTTTAGATCCATACAACTATTAGCTTAATTAGTAAATAATCGTATACACCAAACGAGTAGTAAGATGAGGTGCTAAATATATATATTTCACGCGGTTTTCTTAGCACCGCGTTCGACTTATACATTTATATATGGTCTAGGGGTAAGGTGTCAGACTTCTGTGCTGGCGGCCGGGGTTCAATCCTCGGTCACGGAACAGATTTATCTGATTTCCAAACCCTTCCTTCACCTCTGACAAGACATCTTGTGAATGTGGGGAATACCAGGCCTCCACCGTGGTTCGGATTCCACGTTAAACTGTAGGTCCTTCATTTCCTCTCACAATCACCCTGCCATTACACATTAGCGTAAGTGCGTATAAACCGAACGGGTAGTAAGACGTGGTGCTAATAATAATAATAATAATAATAATCATAATAATAATAACATTTATATACTGCAACCATCCTTAGTCCTTAAGGGATCAAAGGAAGGACGTGAAACATTACAGTAGCAAAAAGATAAAAGGAATTTTCAGAATGACCTCTTTTGAACAGTACTCATTTATATATATATTTAACTGTTCTAAGCAGGATCCCCTCACACAACACCTAATTTGCCAAAAAGGGAATAAAAGTCAACAATAGAAGATAAAAGCGGTAGCTGATCAGGTAAAGTAGGTAGCATAAGAGAGAAGTCCGATTATAAATTGTTCTTTGAAATTTATTTGGTTGACTAATATTCATTTTAAAAAGTTATATAAAGGTATATATTAGAATGATATAAACAATTAATAAAATTAAATAATTCCTGTTTTTATAAAACGTTCGTCTCGATCTATAGTGGTATCATAGATCCTAACATCACAAAAGGCAAGATTATATGAAAGACTATATAGAAAAAACTGCAATAGCATTATTAATTGAGCCCAACCGACTCTCATACTCAAAATACAATTACTTCAGAGTCACATCAAAACTTGCAACTATTTCCGTAGATATACAAGTTTTTGTTAAGAGTATACAAAAGGAAAACTTTCATTTTAATAGGTATATATTGCTCAAGACATTATTCATTTTCTCCCAATAGTGACTAAGTTACGTTTTACGTACAAAGTATTACAATATTTCCATACCTAATGTTCTATGCTATAAGGACAAAATCCTAATAATGTAATGACAAAATTTAAAATTTGTTCATCAAACTGACTTTATGAAACAAAACATATTATGTAAAGAGGTTATAATCAAGGTCATAACGTACACTTAAAAGAGATTGATTAAAACTATTAAATTTAATAGCATTATTACTAAATAATTCTAGTTTACTTTACTGATTTAACTAAAATTTTCCATATTCTAAACACTTTATAGCTAACAATAATATTTGCCAATACTAAATCCAAACTGGGTCTTTCTAACCTTGATTTTCATTTTATGCCAAAGTACAAAATACTCATATTTTATAAGTTGATTAGAACAATAATACGAATCATAAGTTTTCCTTGATATATAATTTAATTGAGTTAGCAATCCAAATATCTCAAATTTATTAATTATGTCCAAAAAGATCATAACTAATATTTTTATCTACATTAAAAATTAATTTAATTAGATTATTTATCCATATTAAATAATTAATAAAATTATAATATTTGTATTTAACAAGAATTTTGAGTAAAAAAAATTAAGTTCAATATCAACTTGCTGAAAAGATAATTTTGAATGAGTGGCCAAAAAGGATTTGATAACTCATATTTTACTCGAATAGAAGCGTCCTCAATGAAAATCCAACCAAGAGTAATTTTCCAAGGAAAATACAGCGGTATATAGTCACTCTACACCTGAAGCGTGCAAAATAGAAAAAGTGAGGGGTGGAAGGATAAACTATTGGATAGACACGTGAGGGAAGATTGGACAGCCTTTTATTCTGTACCAGAACCTCGGAGAAGGTCAATAGAGATTCTTCTGGAAGCTTGTAGTCGATTTTAGTCTAAAGTGGAAGCGACGGCGGTGGATGAGGCCGGAACTAAACCAGAGTTCGCTTGACTCAAGTCAGTTGACTCAGCTAGCAGATTGGGGTTGGTCTTGTTGTTTCGGTCCTCGCGTGTTATTTAAGGTTAAATGGGGTTGGACGTTTCGACTACAGCTGGCTAAGGTGACTTGCATTAAACAATAATATTTTGTAGATAATAGTACTGTTCTTATTTTGTAACTTAGACAGATGTTACAGTACTAATTATACTAATTTGCTAGGGATTAAGGAAGTTATATTTAGTGTAAGTGAACCAAAATTAGTGTAGAGAGAAAGTGGAAAACAATTTAAGAAAAGTCACCCTCACCTCAGCCGAACGTATTTGAGCACCGATCTTTCCTTCTTCAACACTCTAGTCCATCACAAAAGTGCGCGTTAGAACACACGGACAGAGAAGTGGGTTTAACCATGTAAAGTGCTCTTTAGATCAGTGTGGCTTTGATTTAAAATACAGGGTGACCTGGTGGTCTAGGGGTAAGGTGTCAGACTTCTGTGCTGGCGGCCGGAGTTCAATCCTCGGTCCCGGCACAGATTTATCTGATTTCCAAACCCTTCCTTCACCTCTGACAAGACGTGTATTAATCACATCTTGTGAATGTGAGGAATGTCAGGCCTCCATCGTGGTTCGGATCCCACGTTAAACTGTAGGTCCTTCATTTCATCTCACAATCACCCTACCATTTCACATTAGCGTAAGTGCGTATAACCCGAACGGGTAGTAAGACGCGGTGCTAATAACAATGATTTAAAATACACAAATAAAGAGGATATAGAGTGTTCTGGTGAAGGACAGAAGGGCTAGCAGCTAGTGTCAACGTTCGTTTGATCGTCTGGTATCCACATTAATTAAGGCCGGTTCACACAGAACGCTAAGATTTGCTCTGCTAACTCTAAAATAGCAGACCATGTATTTAAATGTTTTGGTTCACACATAAAGCCAAGCTAAGCTAAGCCTTGCTACGCCGCACTATGTTTTTTCCGATTGCTGGCCGGGCAATTTTTCCATCCCCCATCTTGAGCTATGTTACGTTGCGCATGCGTATAATGCAACTTGAGCTCCATGTTGAACAGACACAGTGCTCGTTTGGTGGAAATAACTAAATAAGTGTTTGAAGTTTTGTTTTCAGTTTGTTTCTCATGTATTCAAGTAATATTCTATTTACGTTATATATTTAATAAATGTTCTTTATTAAAATGGAAGCGTTAATTGAACAAGTCAAACCTCAACCTCCTAAATTTTCTTCAACTTTCAAAACAGTCACTAACAGCAGAATCTTCTCTTCATCAGTACAATAACCTGAACTCAAACAAGACATTTTGGAGAACGCCATCATAGCTAAGCTTCACTTGAGTAGGCCAGAAAGAAACAACACTGAATTCGGGGAAGGAAGAGGGTTAAGGAGGGGGGAGGGGGAATAGGGACCATTGATTAGCTTTGCTTAGCAATGAGTGTGAAATCAAACTGACTAAGTCTTAGCACAGCACAGCATAGCTTAGCTTAGCATAGCATTTTGTATGTATCAGCCTGTTGGAGATACAAATAAAAAACATGTGCAATCATAATGGAATAATTAATATGATTCATCGCAAACACTTTATAATGTTACTCTTTTAAATCGTAACATTTTTACCAAGTTTCAATAGGAATAAAATCTTATGAAATTTATCCACCTAGATTATATGAAAATCCATTCCACTGGTGTATTTAGTTTTTTAGTAATACGTACAACATCAATACTACTAAACGATATATTTTACTTGAATTAAACTTTTGTTGGTAACACTTTCATTGGTATGGAAATATTTAGAATTAATATTATTGTATCTCACTTTTCACTATTTTTAGTTCTTTTCCTGAGAACCAATTCTGATTCCCCTTTAGGGTTGTACGCTTGTGGAATAGTTAAGCTAATGTGTTATGGATGAGAAGGAATTATTAGCACCATGTCTTACTACCCGTTCGGGCTATATGCTTATGTACTAGTTACGCTAATAGTTTTAGAGATTAATAAGCTTTTAAGTGGAAGGTTACATACATTTGCGTGGAGGGAGAGTGGAAATCTGTTTTGGAAAACCACCCTCAGTACACCCAGCTGAGATTCGAACCTAGATCTCCTCGCCATCGGAAGTCGACACTACTGGAAGTAGTGCGTTAGACCACGCGGACACCAAAGCGACTATGAAAAGGGTTTAAGTTAGAAGAATTGTACTGGTATTTAGGTGGGAGGCATGTAAAAATCCATTCAATCGAATTCAGTATAATTTCTAAAGTGGCGCTTCAGTTATACCATCCTACCACCAAAGTGAGCTGCATCTTAGTTCCCTTACAAATTATACGCATAAGCTAATTAGACTAGCAGGAGTGTATGATATAGGTATAAGTTAAGAAAAATATGCCCGCATTTTCTTGGAAGAGCTTTAGGAAAATATTTTAGAAAAACAACCCTCATTACTCACGACCGTGGATTCAAACCCAGATTTCTCTGTCATCGGCAATCTAGTCTAACGACGTGCTAGACCAACATTAAAGGTAGCATTATAATTAAATTAATCAAGATCTCATTTAATAACTACAAAATAATTCTATAGCCGTGAATAGTTTTCCAATCATACTAGTTTATTGAGGATATGTTATTTAAGTTTGTATTTTAAAAAAATGTGCCTCTAAACAGAATTACTAGCGTAGAACATAAAACACATACGAGGACCATCCTAACTCTTGGAATGGCCGCAACTCCATTAGAACCGGCTGCAACCAAGAGTTGAGATGTGTGTGTGTAATGTCTACTGTTATTGAACAACCCCCCAACCCCTCCTATCCCGCCTACATGCCACTCCTCTTCAAAACATTCTCCGAATTAGCAACTCTGAGGGCTTGTACTGGTTGGAAGAATAACAACTAACAGCCCAGGCACTCCACCTCAACAAACTATGCTACTGCTGAAATACATTAGTACAGACACAAAACTAGAAAAAAAAAATGCTTTAAATTCTCTTTCAGTTAATCCATCATCATTATTCTGTACTTCCAGACAACCTTGCAAAGAGCATAACTTCCACACGTGACTCTGAAAATACAGAGTGGAATTTCGGCTGATGTCCCCTTTCAAATTTCCCCCTCCTTTTCCCTGCCCTCGTACATCCTCCAAACCCTTAAAATAACATGTGATATGTATTTATAAAAAAGTTGTTATCCTCTAAATCTTACGAAATGATGAAGGGGGAAAATAACCAAGGACAAGCAAAATCACGATTAATAAACAAATGTCCTTTATTTTAAATAAATAAATAATTTAATTATTTACAAATAGGCAACTGATATTTGCGTCACGTATTACCACTCGTCAGGGCTATAAACATATTAACACCAGTGGGGTGAAACTAGTAGGGTAAAAATGAGGAAAATGTACCTAAAGTTAAGAGGAAAATAAGTGGAAGACACATTAAGAGAGAACCACTCGACAGTAGATCGAGTTGGTGACCTCCTGATTGCGAACAGTCCTGATTTCGAACAGTTCAGATTGGTTACAGGAGATTTTTTTTTATATATGGGGAGGAGACCTGATTGTGGACGCACAATGTTTCTATGCCATTCCACCCCTAATTTTATATAAATGTTTGGGGGCCTAGAAGCCATACGTTCTTTCAGACTAGTCAGTCTTAAACTAACTAAATAATTATATACACATGTATTTATATTTTAGGTTAGGTTAGGGTAAGCCTGGTCAGGAGGAAAGCTCCAGTGTCCTGTGGATGCTGCCATAACCCCTGCCACCAGTATCAACACCCTCAAGTAGGAATTCCTGCGAGTTGATCTTTTAATTTTTCTCAATCTGGACATTTGATATTTGGGTGGCCATAACATTTTTGCTTGTGTTTGTAATTTTGAAGAATTTTTCCCTGTTATAAATCTTTACTGTATGCATTCAGGATACAACCAAAGAGCTGGAGAGCCTAAGCCACCGTCATCAGAGAACCAGACTAGTTGAACTTTACATTCTAGTCTATGCACCCACAGACTTGGGTTTCGTCTCCCCCCCCCCTTCTACCCCCCACCAATCTTTACCACACTCCTTGCTAAGTGTTGTAGGCAATCGCCATAGTATCAGTTTATTTGCTACTAGAGAGTTATATTGCTGCTCCAAATACGTTACCGCACATTCTACGACTTTTGGCATCCTGCTGACTTTATTGTCTTTTACCCCTCTTATTCGCCGATAAAAACTTGGCAGGGCTTTGTGGGAATGATAACTTACGCCCAGAAAGAAGTTAGCTCTTTATGGTAGCTATAGTAATGTTGTAGGTTATCAAAAACTTATTTTAGTCAAGAGCGCGTTTGCCCACTAAGCTGGTGCCCTTTGGTTCTATTCCCAGAATGATTGTTTTCAGCATATTTATGGAAATAATATTCTTATCTAGACTTAATTCTCGAGCTTTGATTGCATTCTAGAAAGAAATAACATTTATTGTCTTTGTAAATTATGAATATATGAACTTTTTTAATACCTAAATATATGGGTGGGGTGCATTGATGAAATAAAATAAATTTGACAAGAAGGCTAAGGCAATTGTTTGAATCAGGCTGAGTAAGAAATAGTGAATGAACAATAGATGAAATGAAACGATATACACACCGATGGTCATAATGTGGATCATATCCCGGCTGGGTGCACTTAGGATACATACAAATGTTAATCATCCTCTCACCACAGCATGGTTTGGTGACCTGGTGTTCTAGGGGTAAGGTGTCGGACTTCTGAGCTGGGGTCCGGTGTTCAATCCTCGGTCCCGGCACTAATTTATCTGATTACCAAACCCTTCCTTCACCTCTGACAAGTACATCTTGTGAATGTGGGAATTGCCGGGCCTCCACCATGGTTCGGATTCTACGTTAAATGTAGGTCCTCCATTTCATCTCACAATCACCCTAACCATCACACATTAGCGTAAGTGCGTATAATCCGAACGGGTTGTAAGACGTGGTGCTATATAATAATAATAATAATAATAATAATAATAATAATAATACAGTATGGTCCAGTTTCATGGTAATGTTTCTCTTTTTTGACATTTTGGTCATTTTTTGATAAATTTTCAATATTTACGTTTTTTTTTTTTTTTGCCCTTTTGAGGTTGGATTTACTTTATACCATTTTTGGTCTTTTAACCCCTTTTTACATTTACTAACCTGCTTAAAGTTTGGGAATATTTTAGAGTAAGAAGAGTTAAAAGTTGTAAAAAAGGTAAATATGGTTAAAAATATATTAAGGATAAATGGGTTAAGGGTAAAAATTGCTAAGAGCTTAGAGGTAAATAGTATTCATAAAAGCATTTTACTCAAAATAGATCAAACATTAAATAATTATTTAATATATCATGGTGACATCAAAAGAAGAGTTTGTTGTAGATACCAAACTCTTCTTCTTTAGTTTCTATGGTAGCCAAACTACAATTACCACTAAACCACATTACAAATTGTTTGAAATGTAGTTGTAAATCTTTCACACGGTGTTAGTATTTCTTCATTCTTGTTTTTAATTAATTCATTTTTAAAAAATATCGCAAATACTTCAAAATTCCGGCCCTGAAGTGCATATGAACGTCTACAGGGGCTACTATTATTCCAATGACAGCCCTATGCATGCAGTAGATATCGTGCAATTCTTATGACAGACACACAAACTATTTGATTTATTAATGTAAAAGATTGCAACTATGCCTCCGTGTAAGAACCATTTTGAGTGCGCTTGCATTTTGGTCTCGAATTAAGATTTTTTCTAGTTATTTTATTATTATTTATTCGCTTATGTGTGTAAACTAGGTTTATTATATTTGTTTATTTGATAGTAGCACTAAACTATTTATTTGTTTTTTCCCTACAAAAATACTTTAAAGTAAATGATACACTGCTTGCGTTCCTCAATTCAAGTCTTAAATTAAGTTATATTTCAGTTAGTTAATGGCTTTGCGTTTTAATTGGGTTTATTTAGATTTATTTTTTGGTAGTAAAGGTTAGCTATTTATTTTTTGTTCATTCCTATAATACCTCCACGTAAGAGAGCCAATGTTAGTGTGCATTCGTATCTTAAATTTAGTATGTTTTTAGTCATTTTATGTTAATGCTTGTAAATTAGGTTTAATTAGTTTTGTTTAATGGCACTAAATACACAGAACAATTTTTATTTAGGCACATACTATAGAGTGCTTCTTTCAATTTTACTTTATTTTTTTCTTAGAAATTAAAGCTATAGATTAATAAAGAACTTTGGTTTGTATTTGCATTCAAATTTTGTGGAGTTTTTCTTTTTTTCTGGGTACTATCCTAAACGATAAGAAAACAAATTAATCATTTTATAGAATGTTTTTCTTTTTTTGTTTGTTGAAAGTAAACTCAAAAAGTACTCATTGGATCAAGACGGGTAGTAGGCACTCCATATATTTTATGTAACTATCATAAACTATACACCATATCACTATCTCATCAGCGTGTGAAGTAGTTTCGAAAAAACCTGGTGTAAGTAGTGAACCTTTGTCGCGGCTGTTATTGCAGTTACAGATGATGGCAAGTGATGTGATCAAGGGTGTGGAGGGGAGTTTATGGGAGTGAGTTCGTGTTTATTTATTCGTGAATCTTCGTATGAACATAACACACTGCTCTCGAATAAGTTTCATTCATTTCTAATATTTGAAGTTATCGAATGTGTTGCTGTATTATTTAATGCCAACGAAGCCACGGGAAATGTTAGTTCTCAATAAAGCAGCTTCTGTATGTCAATTTATCTATCCTCCCACACTCTTTAAGTTTCAGGATGCCATTTATTTAGAGTGGTCATTGATTCAACTGAATCCAAACAATTCCCACTAGTGGAGAAATCTAACTGTTATTCAATTAAAAGTACAGAGATAGCATGTATGTAAATGTGAGCTTGATTTAAATAAGAGTGTTGAAAGCTACCTGCGTAGTTTCTATTTGCCAAAGGAATATGTTTTAATTTATCACCCAGCTTTTGCCCACTGTTTCGCTTGCGTAAATGCCAGTTTTTTTTAAAAAAAACATGTTAATTACAACAATAATATTTCTAATCCCAAAGTTTTTTAATTTCCCGTACAAATAAAAAATGACGCAGCTTATTATGTAGAAACTACGATGATGAACACTTTGAAGATTATATATACATAACTTCAGAATAAAAAAAATAATATAAATTAAATATTTCTGCTTTAAAATTAGACACAAAGAATATTTGTATTAGTTGAAGAAAAGAAAATATCAAAATATAAGGCAGGGCTTAGTTGTTTTATCATCAGAAGCGAACAGATGTTGCTAAATGAGACTTAATGACGGATGAACAAATATTTGTTCCTGTCTAAATATGTTTTATTTCTACAAGATGTGTCTGTTGGGCACCCAATGTATTTGTTTTTAGCACCGCGTCTTACTAACCGTTTTGGTTATACGCTTTTAACATTTACTCTGATTAAAAATGAATGGAAAATTAAATGTTTACAATGGTGTTTTCCATATTTTACGATGATCAATATGACCAGGTTGTGAAGTATGAGAAAGATTGAAAAGAGAAAAGGAGCGAGTAAAAAGAAAGCCGATACAATTTGAAGGAATAAGGGCGAAGAGTTGCGAAGAGGGAGGTAACAAGCGAACAGAGAAGAAACATTGGACTCCGGAAGTACTACTTTTTTCTTTTAATCTTCCTTCGTTTCGTAACTTTAAACCTGAATAATACATGCGGGCGAGTGGAAAAAGAGATCGTAGACAGAAAGGGAAAGAGAAGTTTTCAGGAGTAAAAAAAAAAAAAAAAAAGAAAATCGTAGTAGGTATCTCAGGTTATAAAGGTTTTTTGTTGAGGTTTTTAGAGGGGAAATTGTCGACAGCCCATCGCCTAAAGGTTTCTGTTACAGCGAGACTTTTTGAAGGGGCCGTTGCAATTACAGTGATAAGATTGTGGCTAGGCATTCGCTTTGGAATCTAGATAAAGTGTATGAAGGGTAACGCTAGGATACAGGTAATACTAACAAGCGCGTGCACGCGTGCGCGCACACACACACACACACACACACACACACACACACACAAGTGTATGTGATTTGTAGCAAGGAGGTAGAAGTGGGAAGAAGGTTGGTTGACTGCATGAAGTAATACCATCAACCAACAAGGTTGTGGTGGTTGGAAGTTTTGCGGTTTGAGTTTGTGGACTTTGAAATGGGGGTAGGAAAGGGAAAAGGTTTTTACCCCTTTCCCTACCTTTTTTCTCCAGGTATGCTATGCATTTGGAAAGTGCGCAGTCCATTCTACGGATATGGAGAGGGAGGATGGGATTTTAGAAGTGACGACAATGTAGACATGAGAAGGGATGTTGGGAAGGTTGGAAATGAATATTAGAGTAAAAGGGGAGAAAATTTATTTTATAAACAAGTTGAGTGTGAAGTGAAGAAATGAAAGTGACGTTTTACATGTTGGAAAAACTCTGTAAAGGGCGGGTGTTTTAATTTTAGTAGACTAAAAGGGTGATTGATGTGTACACAAAATTTTAATTGCATGAGTTAAGAGACAAAAGGAACAGAAAATAAATTTTGGTAAATACTGTATTTAATATTTAGTGACAAAAGGGATCTATAAGTTTAAAAGTGTTGGTTTTAAGCAATCTAGACACTAATAAACGGACTATTACAAGAATTTAAACAAGATTATTATTAAATCGGTAGGGACGCGTAATAAATGTCAAGCTAATCAAGTAAGATTTTCCGGTGATGGGGTGAACAAGATTTTAATTCCATTAGGATTTACTGTTGGTGTAATGGTTTACCACTCTAATTCCAAGAAAATGCTGGTACATTAATTATAAATTCTACTTTCTCCATGCAAACACTTTTAACGTAATATTAGCCTGAACGGATATTAAATCAAGAGGCCAAGGAACATGATATTTATATTTTCGATGGAATATTAATATTGTATTAATTATAAATATTAAGATAAATCGGTATTTAAGTATCTCAATTATTTTTTCTTCAGCCGGGGACCAAATGTGCAATACGATTTTCTTAGTATGAGCCTTTTAGAAAAAACGATATTTTTTGTTGTCAACAATGGTAACACTGTACTATAAACTAATATTAGTGTCTTAATGGATATCTGCAGATAACACGACTTGACGGATGAATCAGTGAAAGTGGATTTAATATTTTTTCTTGGGACACTAGCTATCCACAAGTTTTAGAGTCATCAAGATTTATAACTAATGAATATAAGTAATATCTTAATCATATGTATATATTTTATGTCTAGATACAATTTTACATTGCTTAGGTACTATACTTTTGCTTGAGTAGGAAGTCTAATTTCTTTGATTTGAGGTAAGTGTATTTTGTATGTTATCACATACTTTTATCCAATTCACTCTTATAAATCTCAAATTTTATGGTTTATCTTGTTATCTGGAGTAGTTTCTCTACCTGTCTGCAAAATGCTAATTTTCTATAAGATCTAAATGTTTTTTTCTAACTAATAGCCACCCATTTCCATGAGCCTCATTTTGAAATTTCTTAGTTAAAGGCTATATTTGGCCTGTGTTTTATTTTGTCCGAGATTTAATTATAATGAATTCACTAATAGTGAACTAATTATTACCAAATGTGTCCAAATAAAAAGTAATATTGTAAAACATAAACAATAAAGTCAGTAACTACTTTAATCCACCCTCAAAAATATCATCTAATTTAACCAACTTGGATCTAAATCCTCAATGTCTTACTACATAAATAATAGAGAAATGTATTATTTTAAAGGTATTAATGATTCAACTTTTAATAATTTAAGTTGCATACATTTTAATAAAAGAGTTGAATTCAATATAAAAATATAATATACAACCAATGAATATTGAAACTTTGATGTTTAACAAATATAGTGTCACAATTTGAGTATGGAAGACTTATATATACATATATGACTAGATTGAAGATAAAATAAAAATGTTATGACATTATAAAAGTAAGACTATCTTACATAAAATACATATAACAAATAACATTTTAAAACGATAAATTAAAACAAATAGTTTAAGTCAATATAATAGTAAGAAATATAAATTGATAATTTTATGGTTGCTGATTTGTAAGATTGAAGAATAAATTGTAAATTAAAGTTATATTTTTAATTATTGAATTCTTATCTGAATTTGAGTGCCCTTGTTCCTTTTTCTCAAGCTGGTATGAATCAGCTTAAAGTTGCTGCGACATGTTTCGGCGTAACAAATGACGCCATCATCAGGCTATATAGTAAAAAAATCAAAAACAAATTATGGCCCAATCCAGTGTGAATTTTTAGACATGGAAATTAAACTGTTCAAAATTATTTAGGAACATGATATGAAGGATATAACCAAAGAAAGAAATAGCATATTTACCGTTAACGCCTTATTGAATGATTCCGTCTGTCATGAAGAATGAAACTGATCTTAGGGAGTGTATTAAAATCGTGTGTATAAGAACTGGTTTCCTGATATGTTCTAGAAGAATTTCGTAAAGAGTCAAGGATAATGAAAAATGCTTGGTTGTAGTAACTTAGTGATGTTTTAGCGTAAGGATAGATAGATAAATTTTGGAACATGAATGAGATGAAAATGGAAAATTTAAATTAGAGAAGGAGAATGACAAGTAAGGGAAATGGAGAAAGGGTACTAATCTTCTCGACACTGGCCCGAACAGGTCATTTACTACTATGGAAGGATGGGCTGGATCATATGGGATGTTATTTCATTTTAGTGTGTTGAGGTAGGTTTTTTAGAGTGTTGATAAGTGTTTGGTTTTCGAATTGGGTTTGTTCATTTAGGACATTTTTGTTATTAAGTATAGCGGTCTGAATGAATATATTTTCTGCGGTGTTCATGGTTGTACCTTTGTGAGATTTGTGTAGAAGCTTCATACATTTTTCCATAGGGGTTGGTTGATGGCCGGATGTTTTGAGATGTTCTGAAAATTTTGATTTATTTCTATCATGTTTAAAATCACTTAAATGTTCAAAAAACCTAGTCGAAATTTGGCGTCCTGATTGACCTATATACACGCTGTAACATTCACAAGTTAGTTGGTAGATACCACTGTGCTGATATTGGTTGATTTTGTTGAGATTGGAATTATTGATATGTTTTTTGATGTTGTTATTAGTACTGAAGGCAATATTAAGTTTATGTTTTTTGAAGATATTAGTAATGTTGTTAATTTCTTGGCCAGTGTAATTAAATTTAATCCATTTGTTTTGGCGGTTAGGGATGGTTTGAAGGTTCTTTAAAGTAGTTGTTTTGTTTAGTTGTGATTTTTGTTTCTGAAGGATCCTGTATATGAAGGAATGGGAATAACCATTGGATGTTGCTAATTGTTTGATAATGTTGAGTTCCATTTTGAAATTTTTCTTGTTTAGGGGTATATGAAGTAGTCGATATATTAAACTATTGAAAGCAGCTCATTTGTGAATAGATGGGTGAATCGAATCTTTAGGAATGATGACATCAGTATGGGTGGGTTTTCTATAGATTTTGTATTCAAAGTGATTAAGTTTGTTCTTTGTTATTGACAGATCTAGGTAGTTGATGCTGTTGTTGATTTCATTTTCTATTGTAAATTTTAGGTTAGGGTGGATATTATTCATACAGGAATTCAAATCTGGTAGGGATGATCTTGAAGGAAGTTCATATATTACCAAAATATCGTCGACATATCGACAGTAAAATACTACATTGAAGAAAGTTTTGAGTTCATTTAGGATTTTTTGATCATATTGCTGTAGAAAGATTTCGGACATAAGACATGAAATAGGTGAACCCATAACTAGACCATCATTTTGAGAGAAGTATTTATTGTTGAATTGAAAATAATTTTGATTAGAAACAGTTTTTAGAACAGAGATGATTTGTTTGATGTATTCAGAAGAAGCGTTGTTAGTTGCGAGAATGTTCTTGGTGATATTAATGGTTTCATTTACGGGAACATTGGTATACAAATTGGAGATGTCCAGAGATAAGAACTTAGATTGATTATTCAATTTTATATTTTTTAATTTACTGACTAGGTCATAGGAGCTTTTAACATTAAAAGTATATGGCAGTTGTAGGTTATGTTGGAGTGTTTTTGCAAGAAATTTGGTTGTTTTATAAGCAGGCGCATTTTGATAGTTGACTAAGGGTCGTATGGGGATATTGGGTTTGTGAATTTTAGGAAGAGAAGTGAAGTTAGGTGCTTTAGGATTCATGTTGATGAATTTGAAACTGTCCTTTGAAGAAAAATTAGAGGGGCGTTTTTTAGAGTGGATTTGATGTCTTTTTGGTATTTGGTGGTGGGATCACTTTTCAATTCATAGATGTTGTTGTTATTTATGAAGTCCATGGTTTTTGATATGTAATCATTATGATGTATAAGAACTATGGTATTGCCTTTGTCTGCTTTAACGTTAATTATGTTGTTACTTTTGAATTTGTTTTTGAGATGTTTGAGGATAAGAAGCTCTTTGGAGTATGTTTTGTTTTGAATGTTATTTTTGATGATTTTTTGGATTTTGTTAGCTATTATGTTCCTAGTTTGGTTTTTATCTTCCTGATCGATATGTTTTATGGCTTCCTCACAGTCAATTATATATGAGTGGATTTTATTTGTGATGGAGTAATTGGGACAGTTTAATTTGTAACCCTTTAGGAGTAGTTGCTCCTCTTCCTGAGAAAGTTTGACGTTAGTTAGATTTAATATTCTGGGGTAAAATGTATGAGTTATTGGGGGGGTTGATGTTTGGACAGGTTTTTGTTGTTTGATCAAATTGTTCATTTTATTTTGCTGAATTAATGAATATTTGTGGTATACCAGCCCGATGTACGTTTTTCAATTATTCCCTTTTTCTTGGAGTTAATAATTACACATTGAAACCCATTTATAATAATATGAATTCCAGACCTCTCTATGTATTTCATACTATTAAAATATATTATATTAATTAAAACTCTATTTTTACTAACATTTTAAAACAATTTAAAAATTTCCTGATAAAAACCCAAAGCTTTAACTCGGCGCGTGAAACTTTCCAAAAATAGATTACATTTTAATCTAATACCTTGTGTTAAGGATTAACATCCTGCATACGTAAATAGGCCACCTCTAATACACACGGATATTAACGAGAGCTTCCTTTTAAAGTGTGAAGTTTACTTCAATAGATGTTTTGTCAGTATTCTGAGAAGCGAAGCTTCATCTACCGAGTAATCCCTAGATCTAATCTCGAGCGTCTACTACTCTACTACATCTTCTACAAAATCTTAGAGCACCTTTGTTCGTGCTCGAACACGCATGACATAGAATATTCCATCAGGAATACTTAAATGAGCTTAGGTACAGTGTAATAAAGGTTATATTTGAATTCAAAACTTTATTAAACTATTTAATTCAGAGATATACAAAAGCGAAGTACATTTGAAAGGAAATACAATAGAATAGGCAGGTTGAAGCGTTTTAATATTTCATATGTTGAATAAAGATTGGAAGTAACGTTTATTCTTGGTATTTATTTTTCTTTATAAATGAGACATAGGAGGAGCTTTTTTAAGTAATGTGGATGAACATGACTACCAAAGGAACTGATTTTAAACTACTAGCCGATTTTATATTTAATTATTCAGTTCCTTGTTTTTAACCTGGCACAACTTGGAACGGTAACCCAGGTTTTATCTGCACGTGTTTAGACACTAGACACTCACCTTATTATTAAATCAGGCATGATTAATGATTACCTTACCGGCATCAGTGGACACAGGGAAATAATGTCAATCTGGTTTAGTATGATTCTCTGGTGGCGGGGAGGTTGGGATTCGTATCCCAGACAGATGTACTATTGCTATATTTTCCTAATTATTTTTTTTCCGAATATTTCTCGACGCATAGGCAGGTTAATCTTCCTATACGTTTTATTTTCCTGATACCAACCTAATAAGTGTGTCTAAATTTCAGGACGAGTAGTAAGAAATAATACCAAATAAAATGATTGTTATCGCTATGAAATTTTTAAGCTTAATCGTTTGATAACAACAAAAATGTAAAATTGATATAACCTAGATAGCGATAGCTTCTTTGCTTTAGGTTGGATTTTAATATGATAGTAAATACGTAATATATATTACGTACTCAATATATATATATATATTTTTTACGTACTATTTATATATATATATATATATATATATATATATATATATATATATATATATATATATATATTGAGTTGATTCTTTATATTTATTATCTATCATACAAATATAACTATAACTTCTAAGTGTTTTATTAATAATTTGATGCCTAATAAAAACGTTATCGTTACTTCACGTGTGGCAAATTTGGTTATCTTTTGTTAACAGTGCAAAAATTGTACATTAAAAATGGTCGATATAAGACATGTTTTATTCCCTTAAGCTGTATAATAAGTTGAGCAAGGAATATTACGTCCACATTTTACTGTTCACATAACGCCATCTTTAGGTTAAAATTTATTGCGTAGTTTTTGGTAAAATAAATTGTGTCGTGTGTATAAAAATATATGTTTTGCTCTGTACATTTTTGGCCATCCATTTATCAAAGCTCTATTTTTAAAAAAAATATTTGAAAGTAGATCTAGCAAATATAAGTTTTATATATTAAAAAGTCTTAAAAATTTGTAATTATTGTACATTTCTTATATACTAAGATTTGCGAACGTATGATCAGAACTGGAAGTTTACGCTTATTTGAAGTAGCCTCAAAATAATTGTTATGGGAAAAATATATGTGCCTTTTATAAAAAAAAAAAAACATGTGAAACAAGGATTAAATACCAATTTTAATCAAAATTATTTTAGCCAATTTTGAAAAAATCGATTTTTTCTATTTCACCCCTATGTAAACTACCCTTAATTTTAGGGTCGGAGGGATGATTCCTAAAAAATATTCTGGGGGCCTTATGAAAACTTTAAATATAAATTTTAGCTTGATCATTAAAATTGTTTGGGCTCTAATCCGATAAACAAAAAATGGTATTTCAAAAATACACATTTTCGGGCTCAGAGGATCATTAAACGTAAACACACATACAAATTTAAAATTCAAGTTATTGACGATCACAATATGGGTCTCCATGAACGATCGCGAGAAATTAGCAAGAAATGCAGTTCTGAAAAATAATCTTAGATACATGCTATTTAAAACAAACTATTAATTTTCCTGCACATGTTTGTGGTCGGTCATGTCGTAAGTCATTACATTGTAATTTTTTCACAATTAGATTTCCTTTAACCAGACTGTCAGCATTATAATGCGTCATCTTGCAACTAATCCATTACTGTCTCGTGGGCTACGTAGGTGGCCTAAATCTAATCCCTCTAGAGCCGTGCCGAGCTAATACTGGCTACACGGGTGTTCCTAATCTCTCTAGTCTTCCTATTATATGGCTGAGCTTGTAATTATTTATTTAGCACCGCGTCTTACTGCCCGTTAGTGTCATAAGTTTATGTACTAATTACGCTAATGGTTTTAGAGATTATAAAGGTAATGTTTATAGGAAGTGTACCCACATTTTCGTGGAGGGAGAGTGGAAAACTATTTTGGAAATTATTTCTCAGTATACCCAATTGGGATTAGAACCTCGATCGCACCTGTTATTGGCAGTCTTGTAAGAAAGTAGCGCATTAGAACATGTAGCCACCTAAGCAGGTAGTTAGGTGTAAATTCTAATAGATTATATTTAACCAACAAGATATTACATCTTTTTTGATTGAAATTTTTATTTTGTAATACATACCTCCATTAAAAATGAAAAAGTGTGACTGTAGGTATCACTTGTTAAGGTAGATGTGAGAAAATAGAAGTGTTTTTTTGCATTTTATTAATATTTAAACAACTTTTTAATCAAAATAATTAAAATTTTGCCTCAGTACAAACTTATCATTTTTTTTTTCACATGTTAATATCAACATATCTTTACTATCTCTGTCAAGGTTGTTCTGGAATTTAATGACAACTTTTTATTTTCATTTAAAATTTTTGTCAATTATTGCTGCTAAGATCATGACAGATATTCAAGCACTTTTGATATCACCATGTAAAGAAAATTAAACTCTATGTTTCTACAGAAGTAATATTTTATTAAATTTGGCAAAAATAAAATAAAAAAAAACTTGCACAACCCTTGATTTTCTTATATGATCTACATCCACACTACAAGGTATCTTTTGTTTCACTTTTATTTAATGAAAATATTGATTTAAAAAAATAAAAAAAATAGTTTTATTAGATAGTTTAGAATTTAATTTCTAAATCAATTAATTTCCACTGTTATTGAATATCTGTCATGTGCATATTTGAGTTTTATGCTAACTTTTATCTTAATTTAAAAAGTTTCTTCATAAATTATCTTGTGTTTATTATAAATATTCATTAATAGTTGATGTTAAATTCAATATAAAATGAAACCAAATTTATTTACTGGAGCAATAGTTTTTATTTTGGTCAAAAAAGTTTTTTTTATTAAAAAAACTGTAAAAGATACTAGCCCTAAATTGCGCTTCTTTACCCCATCACCCACTGTTATAAGCGAGAAATGGCCGCACGCAGATGATCACTTCTAACGCGATATTTAATTCTATGATGCATTTATTCAATAAATAATTCACAATAAAATAAATCTGAGATTGAGACATAGTTCTTTTTCCCTGTAAACCCGATTGTGTGAGTTTTATTAATAGAAAAAAAATTGTGAATATGTAAAACTATATCATTTACAGCTACTTTTTGATCATATTTGTTGAAATATGAGACTAGCCTTGATGAAAATTGTCAATAGATCTACCAATTACAGTACAGTGATTTTTATAGGCTCACAACAGAAATCTCTTAGATATTTTAGAATTATAAGTGAGATTTCCTCTTTACTTTAAAATAAGAAGTTTCATAGTCTCTTTTTAACCACCTTTTTATTGAAATGATAAAGGGTAGTTGTAGGTGAAGGGCTAAAGGAAGTTTAAGCTTAGACATAATAGATTCTATAACGCATGGCTTGATAGAAATTTATACTTTCTCGCTGACTGTGATGGCCATCTTATAGGCCTACTTCGTTTTAAACTGCTTTAGGATTGAAGCCAGTACAGCCGGAGAAGCGAGTGGAAGCTCGTCACGTGCTCAACCAATCCGTGAAGGGTAGTTATCATAGCAACCGATGCATGTTGCCAGATTTCTTGACAGTCACTGAGTATGCTTGTATATTAATAACGTGCAAACCCCCGCTATGTGGCAACCATGCTCGCCAGCCTACCCACCACGTGGATCATAAAACAGTTTAAATTACAGTATATAAGTCCATTTCATTATTGATTAACTGATAAATTAGATACAAAACTAAGCTCAAACCATGAGACGTAAGCAAGTGTTGTTTTTCTAAATTATTAAATAGATAATGGTGAGATTGAAAACTTCTTAGTAGTTTTATAATTTAAAATAACTATTTTTAGATTTTTTTCGTATTCTATAGAATATCGTAAGAAATTTTCAGTTGTCCCAACCCCCTTGTTGTTTTTGTAAGTGGATACAGATAATCGCACCATGATGTGACGACTGATCCAAGTTGTATTAACTAAATAAGTTAGATATAATCTGGAAGGTGAGATGGGCTTCTTATTTCTGACGTTGTAAACAAAATATTTACTTATATATTTTTTAAATTAATCATTATTACCCTACCAACCTAATATCACTCCCATGGGAGTCTGAATATTAAATACCAGTTACTTCTAGGAGTAAAGTATTTTATCCTCTTTTTTTAGGTATTTAACGTGCACTTTCTAAACTGACTGATTGTATAAGCGACACCAGGGGTCTCCAAACTTTTTGCTATGCGGGCCACATAATATATTTTACACATTTTATGCGGGCCTAAGTAACGTTTACCTGTACTTCAAGTAACATTATATTTGCCCTGAATTCCTTGACATGTGCCAATAGATCATAAATCAAATTTGTTTCAACATGCAAATTTAGATTCAAGTTATATTGCCAGTCACGTTTATACAAAAAATCCACTTTCCAAGGCCATTCAATGGTTGATAAAAGTGATTTACGTTGATTCTTCTATGTGAGAAATAAAACAACTTATTTGTAGTGAATTATATTTATAATAGTTATTCAATGTAATTTTTTTTTTTAAATATATAATATCTTTTGTCAACTTACTTTGATAACCCTTTCCCGGGGAGACTCGGAACTACCTAAAAATCATCAGTCAAGCCGTTATGTTGTCGGTATAAGGGATGGCACCTGTGACTGAAAGTGAGGGTATGCAATTCCGACAGCAATCTCGCTTGGTGTGATGGGGAGAATCACGCGTACGGACAGAAACTGAACATGTCAAATAAACTGTGTGGTTAAAAAATAGCGAAGAGAAACAATTAATTTGTTTTTTGATATAATCTCGGAACGGGCCTGATGGGGCCCACAGACCGTAGTTTGGAGATCCCCGAGCTACATGATGTATAAATTAACTTAAATCCAGAAAAAAAAATTCTTCTCCAGCCGTTAAATCATCATTGTAAAAGAGGAATCCCTGATTTCATGAATGATTAGTTTTTTGACCATCCCAAGAATTGAACCCAATACTTCTAGCTTTGTAGCTGTGTAGACAGACACGCTACACACTGAGCTAAAGTATTGTACCATAGTCTTTTAGATTTGGTTTGTGTATAACACTTTTTACCACTCCTCGTAATTATATACATATCACTACTACTGGAGAATTAATAAGAAAGGCAGACTGCTTAGGGAAGTGGACCAACATTTGTTTGAAAAACGTTTGTGAAATCAACTAAATAAATTAAATCATCTCTGCACCCATCCGAGATTCGTATCCTCACCTTACTATCATCAGTAATCGAGTATTTTTCGAGTGATGTATCATACCACGTGATCATAGATGTGGGCTATTGAGCTATTGAGCTCGTAAAATAGATAATTTGCAAGGAACTCTGTGAAGCGGGATTAGCTAATGAACGCTTAGGAACTTGATTTGCATACATGCTAATATCTCCAAAAATACACTTATACTGTAGAGGTAAGGACTAGAATAGAAAAAGGTAGTAAAATAATATAATTTTAATGATTATTATAAAGATACAAAGCAAAGGTCTTGATGGTATACCATCCTGATCAAAGTATGTATAATATAGAGGTGATTTTTTAGGGTTGTAAAATAAAAATTGCCAGTAAAAATTAAAACTAAACCAAGTAAGTTATTTTTAAATCTCATTGTTACAACAAAATTATCACCAGACTTTAGTACAGCTCTGACTAATATTAGTTCTGACTTTTTTTTTTCAAAATTTTAGAACAGTTAACCGAAATATATAAAAGGCTATATATATTGTTAGATATCAATATATGGTATAATTACGTACGTACATAATTATCTAAGTGAATTTATTATACTATTGAACAAATGTAGCTTTTACTTATTTTTATTATTATTAATATATATTATTATTATTTCTATTATTCTTTATTATTTATAAATTGGGCAATGAAAACATAGTTTGCATCCTTTATATTATTGATCTTGGTGTTCTCCTTGATAGCAAATATTTTTTCCCACTATCATGTTGAACATGTAATTTCCCAGTAATTGAAATTACTTGGACTTCTTAAATAATGACGTAATAAATTTAATATCTTTGATTATTTTTTATGTTTGTACTACGCCCTGGTTAGATCTAATTTAGAATACGCTAGTGTTGCTTGGAATTCCATTAACTTTCCTGGCGCTCTTAGGTTAGAAAACGTTCAAAGAAAATGTGTCGCTGCGTGCTATGCTAAATTTATAGAAACAGGATTTATTATGAAATTATGACAAAATTCGAAACCACTTAAGGTTCCAAACTCTCTTCTCGCATAGACTTTATTGTAATGTCCTTTTGGTTTTTAATATTTTCAATAGCAAAATGTATTGCAAATTTACTCTTGATTATGTAGGCGTTCATATCCCTTCTCGGGTTTCTCTTAATCCAAAATTATTTTTTCTAAATAGCTCTTATAAGGTAAGCCCTATATGTCATTGTGTCCATAGCGCCAATTCTAGATTGGTCGAATTCGACTTTTATCATAAAAGAAAAGCTAAGATCAGGGAGTTATTTAAGGATATCCCATATCAATAACTTATCATGTGAAGGTTCTGCCTACAATATTTAAAATAACAATATTCTGATTTATTTTTTGCATATTGTTACTGCTTTTAACCACTCTTTAGTTAATTGTTATTATTGATATATTTTATTCTTATCATTATTAATTACTATTTTTTTGTAACTATTCATCATTATATAACATTAACAAACATTTTTCTCGTGTAATTATATGTATTTGTATGGTATTTGTGTACTTTTAGTTCTGGCCTGTTGTAGGTCTCACGACTGTTGGCCAGCAATAATAATAATAATTATTATTATTTCAATTTAAATTTAAATTTCCTTTATTATAGTACTGACCAACAGTCGTGATACCTACAACAGGCCAGAACTGAAAAGTACACAAATACCATACAAATACAAATAATTCCACGAGAAAAAAAGTTAGATAATGTTATATAATGATGACTAGTTGAAAAAATTAATAATGATAAGAATAAAATATATCAATAATAACAATTAACTAAAGAGTGGTTAAAAGCAATAACAATATGCAAAAATAATTAAGAATATTGTTATTTTAAATATTGTAGGCAGAACCTTTACATGATATGTTTGTGATATGGTATATCCTTAAATAACTCCCTGAGCTTAGCTTTTCTTTTATGATAAAAGTCGAATTCAACAAATCTAGAATTGGCGTTATGGACACAATGACCTATAGGGCTTACCTTATAAGAGCTATTATTATTAATATTATTATTAATTATTATTAATAATAATAAAAATATTATTATTATTATATTTCTATTGATATGTTTGGTCACAGGTAATATTTGAGGAAAGTATTATTTAAAGGGTGTGATTATAAAAGTAACTTTTGAAGCTGTTGGGTATTCTTCTTCATAGCATGATTTCAATATCGGTATCGTTCTACCAGCAACACATGATATTCACCTGTAAATCTAGGATGTCTAGTGCTATTTCAACATTTTCTACCAGCAGATTGTGAGAGAGGGATGAAATTAAAATAAAGTGCTGGTAAATATCTCCTTGTTCCAGCCACAGAGACATTCACCCCTAGTCCTAGGTGTCTACTTCTAGTCCTACCTTTCCTACCAGCTGCTAATTTGGCTGTTACTGTTGGTTTCGTGGTAGCTGAGAGGGTCTTGTACATCCCCAGGTAATAAAACACCCACATAAAATATTCGTGTTTACACTTAATACAAAAATAGAGGCTGTGTCTAATCTAAACAGTTTGTCTGTTGTTCGCTAGCTTAGGTTTCGTGTTGCTGGTGGTATACGGAGCTCAGCTACTGTGGGCAGCTTTCTTGCGTCAGAGGTCGTTACTTCTATGTGTGGGACTGGTGCTGCTCCTAGTATTGTGTACCAGAACTGTGGTCAGGAATAGAGACTGGAGTTGCAGGGAGACTCTGATCATGTAAGTTATATTACCTCCACTGGAGGATATTACTACTTCTATGTGTGGGACTGGTGGTGCTCCTAGTGTTGTGTACTAGAACTGTGGTCAGGAACAAGACTGGAGTTGCAGGGAGACTCTGATCATGTAAGTTATATTACCTCCACTGGAGGATATTACTACTTCTATATGTGGGACTGGTGGCTGTGTACATGTACAGATTATATTACCTCTACTGAAGGATATTATGTGTGGGACTGGTGGTGCTCCTAGTGTTGTGTACCAGAACTGTGGTCAGGAATAGAGACTGGAGTTGTAGGGAGACTCTGATCATGTAAGTTATATTACCTCCACTGGAGGATATTATGTGTGGGACTGGTGGTGCTCCTAGTGTTGTGTACCAGAACTGTGGTCAGGAATAGAGACTGGAGTTGCAGGGAGACTCTGATCATGTAAGTTATATTACCTCCACTGGAGGATATTACTACTTCTATGTGTTGGACTGGTGGTGCTCCTAGTGTTGTGTACCAGAACTGTGGTCAGAAATAGAGACTGGAGTTGCAGGGAGACTCTGATCATGAAAGTTATATTACATCCTCTGGAAGGTATTACTACTTCTATGTGTGGGACTGGTGGTGCTCCTAGTGTTGTGTACCAGAACTGTGATCAGGAATAGAGACTGGAGTTGCAGGGAGACTCTGATCATGTAAGTTATATTACATCCACTGGAGGATATTACTACTTCTATGTGTGGGACTGGTGGTGCTCCTAGTGTTGTGTACCAGAACTGTGGTCAGGAATAGAGACTGGAGTTGCAGGGAGACTCTGATCATGTAAGTTATATTACCTCCACTGGAGGATATTACTACTTATATGTGTGGGACTGGTGGTGCTCCTAGTGTTGTGTACTAGAACTGTGGTCAGAAATAGAGACTGGAGTTGTAGGGAGACTCTGATCATGTAAGTTATATTACCTCCACTGGAGGATATTACTACTTCTATGTGTGGGACTGGTGGTGCTCCTAGTGTTGTGTACCAGAACTGTGGTCAGAAATAGAGACTGGAGTTGCAGGGAGACTCTGATCATGAAAGTTATATTACCTCCACTGGAGGATATTACTACTTCTATGTGTGGGACTGGTGGTGCTCCTAGTGTTGTGTACTAGAACTGTGGTCAGGAATAGAGACTGGAGTTTCAGGGAGACTCTGATCATGTAAGTTATATTACCTCCACTGGAGAATATTACTACTTCTATGTGTGGGACTGGTGATGCTCCTAGTGTTGTGTACCAGAACTGTGATCAGGAATAGAGACTGGAGGTGCAGGGAGACTCTGATCATGTAAGTTATATTACCTCCACTGGAGGATATTACTACTTCTATGTGTGGGACTGGTGGTGCTCCTAGTGTTGTGTACCAGAACTGTGGTCAGGAATAGAGACTGGAGGTGCAGGGAGACTCTGATCATGTAAGTTATATTACCTCCACTGGAGGATATTACTACTTCTATGTATGGGACTGGTGGTGCTCCTAGTGTTGTGTACCAGAACTGTGATCAGGAATAGAGACTGGAGGTGCAGGGAGACTCTGATCATGTAAGTTATATTACCTCCACTGGAGGATATTACTACTTCTATGTGTGGGACTGGTGGTGCTCCTAGTGTTGTGTACCAGAACTGTGGTCAGGAACATAGACCGGAGTTGCAGGGAGAGACTGATCATGTAAGTTATACTACCTCCACTGTATAATATTACTACTTCTATGTGTGGGACTGGTGATGCTCCTAGTGTTGTGTACCAGAACTGTGATCAGAAATAGAGACTGGAGTGCAGGGAGACTCTGATCATGTAAGTTATATTACCTCCACTGGAGGATATTACTACTTCTATGTGTGGGACTGGTGGTGCTCCTAGTGTTGTGTACCAGAACTGTGATCAGGAATAGAGACTGGAGGTGCAGGGAGACTCTGATCATGTAAGTTATATTACATCCACTGGAGGATATTACTACTTCTATGTGTGGGACTGGTGGTGCTCCTAGTGTTGTGCACCAGAACTGTGATCAGGAATAGAAACTGGAGGTGCAGGGAGACTCTGATCATGTAAGTTATATTACATCCACTGGAGGATATTACTACTTCTATGTGTGGGACTGATGGTGCTCCTAGTGTTGTGTACCAGAACTGTGATCAGGAATAGAGACTGGAGTTGCAGGGAGACTCTGATCATGTAAGTTATATTACCTCCACTGGAGGATATTACTACTTCTATGTGTGGGACTGATGGTGCTCCTAGTGTTGTGTACTAGAACTGTGATCAGGGATAAAGACTGGAGTTGCAGGGAGACTCTGATCATGTAAGTTATATTACCTCCACTGGAGGATATTACTACTTCTATGTGTGGGACTGGTGGTGCTCCTAGTGTTGTGTACTAGAACTGTGGTCAGAAATAGAGACTGGAGTTGCAAGGAGAGACTGATCATGTAAGTTATATTACCTCCACTGTATGATATTACTACTTCTATGTGTGGGACTGGTGGTACTCCTAGTGTTGTGTACTAGAATAAACTCTTGGTATCTTGGTCATTTTATACCAGTATAAAATTTACTTAGAGTTGTTTCATATTTACTCGCCTGGCAAATAGGCTAGGTAAAACTGACAATAATTAGTGTAAAATGAACTTACTCGCCCAAATGACATCACAAGTTTGAGTTACGTTTTAATAGACAGTTGTGTTTGGAATAACTTTTCAAACCTTCAGAAAAACTAGAAAATACCGTGGACCAATTATTCAAGATTTGCCCTCAGGAATAGATAGATATTTTATGTTTTGTATACATAAATAAAACATAAACTAACCATCTATTTATGAGCTGTAGTGTGTTATATGTACATATATAGCTAATAGCACACTAAAGCACAAGGTTATTATGGTAATAGCATACAATGAACAATATAGAATAAGAATAATAGGTAAAGGAATCCCGTATCATTTTCTAGCTGTTATAAAAAATTAGAAATAATGATAAGAATTGAAATATTTTAATCTTTATCAATCCACAAAGTGATATATTTGACTACTGACTATATTGATCTTTTTCCGTGTTAAATAATTATCACTTAATACTTGCCTTGAAATTTGAGTTTGATTCACACGCTCATTGAAAATAGAGCCGAATGCCGAATACGCTTTAGTGGCGCAGCAATCCACACGATTGAAAAAATCTACGTCGGTCCATGATGCAACAAACTCTTATACACCATTAAATATTACCATAGCTTATTATCTTGTAGATGGTAAAATATCTAAGATAAATATTACCATTGATGTTTTCAAATGTTGTGATGTCATGAAACTAATCAAAGGAGAACATGAACGATAGGCACGCTTTCCATTTACCGAGTTATTTAAAATATATTCTCAAAAACATTAAAACCCGGGTTGCTTTTATCTCGTTTATTGGACGTAATATTACTTACTGAGTCTTTTGGTATTGAAATCGTATTGGGTTTCTTAAACAGATGTTGTCATGCCCAAAAATAAAAACCTAAAATTATTTCCAGTAAGCCAGATGTTCGACGTTGATGTTGATGAAGGCTTGTGATTGGCTTAGAGCCCATCACGTGCCCACGTTTATGTTCGGCTTTTGTTTTCAGGTGAACGTTAGAATCCAAAGTAATAGCTACCTTAGATACAACCTTGTGCAATAGAGGATATTTACTTCTCCGATTATAGTGACCATTTTATTTAGAAGTGAACTCAGCTGTGTTAAAAAAAATCAACTATGTTTCTGTATTTAAAAAAAAATCAGCTATTTTATCTATTTACATTATGTCAGATAGTAATCCCCCCCCACTCCCCCCCCCCCCCCCCCTCGCCACAAACCCAGCTGCTACTGTCCTAGTTTCAGCTCGCTCTATATTTTAAAATTGTGTATTTATTTTAACGTTTTTGCCTAATTCCATAATACTATTTTGTAACTGTGTGAAAATTATGTTTATTGTAATAATAAAATTGTTATATTATTGTGAATTGTTTGTGTTTGGCCGGCTGACTCAGGCTTACAGCACAAAGAAAGAGCACATATATATTAGGTAACATTAATATTACCCAAATGTTACTAGACAATGAGAATGATTTATTAAAATTTTATAAATGTTGACCAGAAAAGAATTTAATTTGTATGTTTTACAACATCCTTATCAATCATATACTCCAAAAGAAAAGAAAATAAACCATAAATGAGTCAATCTGCAATATTATCAGATCAAAATAATAACACACTTCTGTTTTATAAAACACTTTTAATTATAATAAATATTCAAGGAGATAGTATGAAACAAAACTTACTACCACATTCAAATTGATTACATTATAATATAATTAAATATTGTTTTCTCATCAAAAGATAAATCATTGTAATCGTGAAAATTTTCAGCCACAAAATTATTTTTGTATCATTATATCTTACTACCTTTTTAGGTTAAACGTATGTATAATAATTATTCTAGTGTGGTAGGGATGGAGTAGGAAAACCTTTCGAGATAACTTACCCGCATATGTGTGGGAGGAGAGTGTGTGTGTGTGTGTGTGTAACAATTTAAGAAAAAAGACCTTAAGTAGATCAGACCAGAATTATATCCCCCTTATTATCACGAATGTGATTAAAATTGACACCTAAGAAGTATTTTATTTCTGAAATAACACTGTGGACTGGTTTTAGGTAAATGGTGGTTTAAGGGTAGTTTACTGACGAGTTATATTAGAAAATTCAAATTAGTTTGAAAAAGATTTGTTTAAAATGTAGCTCTTATCTGGAGCCATGACAAATAAAATTGTGTACTTATTTTTAAGGAAAATAATTTGTTTAAGGCTAGTTAACTGATAAATGTTTATTTTTTAAATATAAAATATTCTAATAATTGTATTCAACGATTTGATTCATAATGGGTATATAATAATTTCTAGAAATATCAAAACTTTATTAATTTTTTTTAAATACGTGTGAAAGGGTTAGGTCTACTATTCACAATCTTTTTACCAATCATACATTTTTGGAACATAGCTCAACAAATTTGTTCAAAATTAATAGCTTGTGTTGTATTAACATGATAAATAATAATGTTATATTATTTTTCTAAAATAAATCTGTTTAAATATATTTTACTAATTTAAAATTTAAAAAATTAGAGAAGTGTTCGATAAAGGCTTTCAATATTTCGTTCAAATTAAACATTTATGATGGATTTTTTTAAAGATAAATAAAGGTTTTTTATTTAAAACTGAAAATATTTTGATGGCTGATTACAAATAACAGATTTCTAAAAATTTATATCTGTTTCAACAAATTAGAACGATTTAGTTTAAAATTTATAAGCAAGAGTGTTTATTGATATTAAAGGATAATACGTTTGTTTTTCGGAGACAACATATTTTTTGTGAGTTTAGTAAAAACCTATTTTTAATAATTTTGTTCAAAGCTCTAATATGAGAAATTTCGTATGATAGTATCATACCAATCATTTAATATAAAATTATATTCATAAAAGTAACCAATGAAGATCCAATGGCTTGACGCATGATTAGTTAAAAGGATACTTAATAATTATTCTAGCTGCATCCTTCCTATGAAAATTGGATGTAAATTGTTTATCCGTTTGCAGGGCTGGACTAAAGGCATTGCCACATAACGCCAAGATGCATTACAATTTTGCCAACTTCCAGAGAGATTCCAGCAGTCTAGAACTGGCTACTTTACACTACAAAGAAGCCTTAAAGTGAGTTTTTTCACCACTATATAATTCATTTTCCCCTTTATGATTAGAACTAGTAATTTATTTTAGATATCAATAAATGTTAAACCCGAATCGGTGGTTACATGTTCTAAAGCGTTACTCTTGTGCTATATTATGTTGCTAGTGATGAAATACGAATTTATATCCCGGCCAGTTCTACAAAGAGGTTGCACCTCCTAAACTCCCTAACATGCGTATATATTTACAAATAATTTATCTTTCTTAAACATATTTCACTAGCGTAATTAATGTGTGAACTTAACCGAACAGATGGTAAGATTTAGTGAAAAAAAATTATTGAAGTAAGCTAGCTTTGTTTGGGGAATGGGATTTTTAATCCCTTAACAGATGTATTATTTTATTAAATACATTTCAGATTTACTTGATTATAGAAGGGACAAATTTAACCTATTCCTTCTGCAGTTAATTCCTCCCTGAAAAAGAGGAGCCTAAATTTAATCAGATTTTTTTTGCCTGTACCGGGTATAAAAAGCAGAACCTTAAATAAGGTCGATACCGACAAACCTAGATTTAATTCAATTGAAATAAAAAATGGTCACATATATTTTCTACCACTTAAAAACTATTATATACTGTTTAGTGCTTAGTGTAAGATAGTTTTCATACTTTTTTTTAATTATTAATATTTTACCACGTCTTAATAACCGTTTGGGTTAAATACGTATGTACTAATTTCACTGATGATTTTGGATATTAGGAAGCTTATATTTATAAGAAATGCACTTTAATTTGCATGGAGAGAGAAAAGGTTAAAACATCTTTAAAAAATTCTCAGTACACCTGACCGAAATTCAAACCCTTGATCTACCCATCAACGGCAGTCTAAAATACTGTGAGATTATTACCTTAGAACATGCGGTCAACGAAGAAGGTTTCCACTCATTCTTAAAGTCTTAGTATATATGTTAGTATGTGAGTGTTTACTATTTGGAGTTTTCAGCGATAGTGTCCTTTGATATTCATAAGGTATTGAGTTAATAAGATTTTTAATTAGTATTTCTATTTTATATAGCTGTAATTGCCCGGTGTTACTCAGATGATTTTATTAGTCTCGTTACATGTATTTGGGGGGACAATAGAAAAAAAGGGAATTTACAATTTTAACAATCTTGAAATCTATTATGCACTTATTATTTTTATTTAAAGTGATTTATGTCATATTTAAACTAATTAAAATTATCTACTGTGGTACTTATGCGGTTTGATATATAAAAGTTTTTGTCCTGGAATATATGTGTAACGTGAATTAAGCCTTTTTATCACTGTACTCTTAATTTGTATTTGAGTTTGGGAAATATACTTGGTGATAAATTGCAATATATAGCGATTCACTACCATATCCGATACTATAAAACTGATAGTAAGCAATTTTAGGTTTATTAGTTACCTGAGCTTGTTGTCACAATGTCTTATACGTCAGATTCGCAATTGTTGTGCATTATGTCAAAGGTGCACAGACTAATATTTTTTAATAAGTATGTAAACCGACTGTTTTTTTTATTGATTTTAAAGAATCTGACACCAATGATTACGTGATCTTAGTCATCAAGTTCTTAAAACATTATATTAATAAAATACACCTGAGTGGCAAACTCAAAGGTTTCACTGAATAAGTGTGAAAAGTTTCTGCTTTTATGTTTATTGTTTTCGGAGTTACCTAAGCCGGTGGTCACTTGGCTTAGGGCGTCAATATAGGAATATGTGTGCAGAAAGAAAAGAATATATACCATAGGTATGTTGTCCCAATAAATTTTTAAGCCCTAAAGTTTATGCTGTACTACATACATACCGTCTGCTGTTTTTCTTATTTTCATAGATTACCATGCTAATGGTCACGAAGAATATGGTGTAAGACTTGCTACAGTTAAAATTTAAAAACTATTTTGTTCATTGTACATTATAAGGAATTCATAATTACATATGCCAAGGTATTTTTTTTAGCTATCTACAAATTTGGTCACGTGACTTCTAGTAAATCTACCCACATCGGTGTGTATATGGTCATAAGTGTCAGTCTTGTCTATTTTTATTAGAATCTCATCATATTACCTGTTCAGGCTGTACGCATACGTACTAATTACGCTAACGAGTTAGGAATGAAAAAGGTTTATCTTAGACTGTGTGTACCCACATTTATGGGGGCAAGAGAGGTGAAAACCATTTAATAACCCTTTACCCCAGCTCAGTACACCTGACTGGGATACAAACCCCGAACTCCATGTCATCAGCAGTCTATTCTATTGCGAGAGTGACTCCTTAGAACATAAGGTCACTGAAGCAGGTCTTGTTTATTTTTCTTGTTTAGTTTAGTTTGATGGAAACGTAGAGATTAGTTATAATCCCAGCTGATTGTACTGATTTGTATTTTCTTCAATAATTCCCCTGTCTCCTTAAACGAAAATGAGAGAAAACATCCGCCTATAAAGTCGCCCATAAGTGTAAATTCTTGGACAGCCCGGAAAAGTAGTAAGACAATTTGCGCAAAAAATATGTAGAAACTTTGAATATTTTTTTCTTTTTTCGGGTGTCTTGTAATACTAATGGCTTGCGTTGTATCAGGCTATATGAGATAATTTAAAACGTAGGAAATTCCATCAATTGTATCGCATTCATTTACCCAGAACAATGGGATAGGTCCAACAAAAGATAGGAACCGAGTGGTGCTAACACATGTCGTGGTGCACGCAAGAACCTTGACAAAACAATCTTTGGAACCACTGTCTGAGGAATGCGCGCGCACGTTTTAACAACGCAGAGAATTGGTATCATCTGCATGCTCAGCGATGCTTTCCTTCAAGTAAACACGCAATCTATCCTGTCAGCGACATCACGCATGCACATAATATGTTAGTGTCTACCCGCGAAAAAGTAGAACAAAACATTTTTATTTTCATATTTTTGGAAGCAACGTATGAAAGAGAGTAGAAAGGAAGTTTTTTTTTTGTTCTTCTAGGTACTACCAATGAGCCTTATTACCGGTTCAGGTTATACACATTTATGATAATTACTCTAATGGGTTCGGGATGAGAAAGAAATCATTTTATCGGTTATTGACCCGGATTTACTTAAAAGGATATTAGGAAACCATATAGGTAAAAACCATTCTATATAGACCCAACCGTAACTCAAACTTTGATCTCCCCGTCTTTAGCAGACCAGTCTAACACGAGAGTTACGCCTTAGACCGTTCGTCCACTGAACAGGGTGATTAAAAAAATTGAATCAACGTTATTCATGAGATAAAATTGATATATTATTATTATTATTATTATTATTATTCTAAAAATTGAAAGCACCCTCTTTAAACCCCTACTAAACTAACATAATTCTAGAACAAACAAAACCCAGAGTCCTCAGATTTCATTCATCAATAAGAAAGCGATACCATAATTATCAGGAATCGAACCCATTATTCTAAAATCGGTAGAGAGATGCACTATCGTTAAGCTATGATTTTGGACTGAACGAAGCATTCATTGATCATTTGTAATTTTCCTACTATATTACATTTTTAGGCAAATCTGTACTTTTTTTTGTAATATTTGAGTTTATGTGTTTTCATCGTGGCTTACTAACCATCTATGCTATTCGCATATTTTTATAATCATTACTTTAAATTTTGTTTTTGAAGTTTTTGTAAAGGTTGATTAAATATCATCTGGTTATAGCATTGCTTTTAATTTTTCGATGCTCAATATATTTTTAATAGGTCTAAAAGTAATTAACTACGAAAAAATTCATCCCGTCCCTCCATTTGTCCCTAGAAGGCACACATTTAACTGCACTAATTTATTTAATGTGTCAAAAGGAGAGATTTTGTTAGAAAATACTTAAATTAAATATCGCATTTTAAAAACAAGACGATTTTCCAAATCCGTGTTCATTTTCTGGGACATAGATGCTGGAAAATGTGGTAAAACTGAGGAATGTCCCAAATAATCCGAGATGAATAGTCACCATATTCTAAAACCTATATAAAATATAATTGATATTAATATTTCCCATGCAGAAGAACACTTCGTGGATAAGTTTTTTCAACTTTTAGTTTAGAACTAAATGGCACAAAACTCCGCACATACATTCTCGCTCTAGTGTTTAAAAATGGAGATATTACTCATAGCTCGTAGTATATTATGTAAAATGAATTAATATACACTTTCAAACCCAAGCATAAATTTCACTATATTTATGTAAAACATTTTTTATTTCTGATTTAAAATTTTATAATTTCATTTTTAAATAATTAATGTCCTCATTTGAATGTTTGGACCAAAAAAAAAAAAGAAAATATAATATTGGATCCACAAGGGTCAATACTTTGTATTAAAATTTCAACTTCCGGTTAAAATTTTTGACATTTTATTAAGTGTTGCTAATCTTAATGCAATCGCATTGCTATTAAATTCCTAATTTTTAAATTTTGACAAATAAAATATTTAATATTGAGTCTAAAATGGAGATAGAATTTTTCTACAAATATTTATCCTAAGAAGTTTAAGGAAAATCAACATACACTTTTTGAGATACTTATATTTAATTTTTTTATGTCATTGTAGAATTATTGTGTTAAAACTTATGTAGTGTATCTTTACAACTAAATCTCACAAAATTGTATTAATATATTTGTCAATATCTCAGAAACTGTTGGTTTTATAAAAATATATTTCATATAAAAGTTTTTTTTATTTTTAAAAGTACGACAATTTTACAATGAAAAGTTATTAAGGTGCGGCAGAAGGGCGCACAAGTAATTTTACAGTTTTTATAGCATTACAATTTTTTGACCAAAATAAATCAAGTATTTCTCCAGTAGCAACATAGAGTTTAGTTTTCTGCACTTTCTGATAATAACAGATCTTGAATAGCTGTCAAGAATGTCCTGGAAAGTTGTCAAAACATTTTAAATAAAGAAAAAAGTTTTGACAACATTTCAGGACATCCTTGACAGATATTCAAGATCTGTTGATATTAGCATGTGCAGAAAACTAAACTCTATGTTGCTACTGGAGGGATATTTGATTAATTTTTGCCCAAAAATTTATATTCTATAAAAACTGAAAAATACTTGCACTCCCTTCTGCCGCACCTTAAGTATCTCAAATGGTTGCGGAGATACAGAAGTATCTGATTCTGAAAAGTAGACTAAAAGTAATTTTCATGGGAAAATGAAAATGGCCAGTTTATTTATAATCTTAATCAACCCATGGATACGAATTTTAATCAAAATCTTTAGATCAGATTTTTATAGAATCGAGTTTTTATTTTTTCACCCTTTATTAAACTACTCTTAATTTTAAGTTTAAACAGACACACAGACAGACGGCATTGCAAATACCAGTTTATAGGGTTTCGGGGAGTCTTGAGACGCCGACATCCATCAACATTTCAAGTTAGTTTTTTTACGGTCACAATACTTTACCTTTTGTGTACTAAAAGTTAAGAAAAAAAAACATATATATATATATATATATATATATATATTTGCGTATAGCTTTAAAGTTATTGGTTTTATAAAAATATGCTTCAATTAATATATTTGTTTTATAAATCGACCTACATATTTGTCATCGTAAGTAATTTAATATCTCAAATATTTTAGCAGATATTATAAAAAAGTCATTTTTCTCAGAAATATTGAGAGTAGCCATTTTGTTTATAATATTTAGAAATGTTTAGAAATGAGATTTTATCAAAACCGTCGGAGCCGATTTTGAGAAAATTGTTTTTTCTCTTTTTCCCTTCAATAAACTACCCTTAGTTCTTAGTTCTTAGTTAGTGTTAGATATCCAATTCAAAAAAAAACAACCTCGGGGCAACCCTATGAAAACCCTAGATACAAAGTTTTAGCCTGATTGGTAAAATAGTTTAGCCTCTAGTTGGAGGTACAGACAGATAGACAGACGTCAATCAAAAAACAATTTTTCGGATTTGGTGGGGTCATGAAACGTCGAGATTCATCAAAATCTTGAGTTCAATTTTTTGGACGATCACAATACTATCTCTACCTGTAAGATAGTGAGAGAGTAAAGAGTTTTTTTTGTGTGTTTATTTATATATCTATGCAAATAAAGGTAAGTTAGACTGAGAATATAAAGCTTAAAATAAATTTAATATAAAGCTTAAAAATAATTTAAGGTATTAATCTTGTAAGCGTGTATCTTACCAGACGTGTTAAAGGAGATCCTATTTCCGCCTCAAACTATTCTCCCCAAATATGAGTACATTTAATTTTCAACCAACTCATTAATATTATAGTTATTTTATATTCCGGCCAAATCTATGATCACAAAGGCTAGTGCTTAATGCATCAAATTGGTCTTCCTTGATAAAACTTCTTCGAATCTCGGTAAGGTCAAAAATGTATTTTCAATTTAATCCAAAGCAGAGATTAGGGTGGGTCAGAGGTGATAAGAAAGGTATTGGGCATGGAAGTCTGACAAACGATTCGAATATCTCTATAATAATGGTTTTAAATTTAGTTGTAAATCTATTAAAAGTCTTTCTTTAAATATAATAATTATATTTATTTATCAAATTATTTGATTTAATATTAAAATTTGGCATTGGAAGTATGGAAAAAGATTAAGGCATTTTACTCAACTGACTCAGCC
>JBCFYV010000003.1:41920527-42068027 GCA_039000515.1 Timema cristinae | reverse complement strand
CTATGTGGCTTATAATTAGCATTACAAAATGCAACTAATTATAATTTAGGAGAGAGTCACACATATAATTAAATATTAATAGCTCATCTCCCACCATGTAAAACACATAGCTTAGGTACGTAATGCAACTATAATCAGTTATCTCACCGTTCCCTGGTTTAAGCGTCATTCTGTATATAATTTCTCGATTAATTGTTTGTGGTATTGGCTATTAAAATGCCTTAGTAAAATAATCGATCAATTCATAGCTAAACAACTATAAATATTACCAGTAAGGTTTTAAAATGTGCATTATAGTTAGTTTTATTTTGTATTTTTAAAATCTAAATTTTTTTTACCATGCCCTACTAGCCAGGCTGGTTTTGTGAATTTAATCACTAATGTGGTTTAAATTATATAAGGACATATTAAAAGAATTTGTATCTATATCTGACTGGAGAAAGAACTGGAAACCAACTAGAAAAGAACTCTCAATACATCGGTCTGGGACTTGAACATAGACTTCCCCATCACCAGCAAACCAAATTGGCAGTCGTAGGCAATGGTAGACGTTAAGTTTACGTGACCACCAATATGGGTGATATTGTTGTAAATAATGGCTTGTTTTAGTTAAATAAATCTTTATTGGAAAGAGGACATATTACTATTATTATTTCAGTGCATTTTATAGAGTGCATTTGTAATGTGAAAGTACTATTTTGAAATTGACTAAAGCCCTTTACTCTTTAATCAAAGTTGGTTATTTTGGTTGACAAATCTAAAACGAAAAAGTTAGTTAGAATGTTAAACCAGATTTACTTATTGTTATTGTTTGTGTTACTATTAGTAAAGCTACTTATCTTGACTTTACCTTAATTTCAAATAGTTTATTGACGTAATCATCATAATCCTCATCATCATCATTAACTGATTCCACCCTGTGGCTGGGTCTGTTTAGTAAAATGTGTTCATCTTCCTCTATCCTTCCATCATTCTTCCACCTTTAATTTCTTCCATTCTTCGCCTCTCACTTGAACACTTTCGGCTACCGGTCTCTCAACATAACCAAAGATTTTTTTTTGTTTTTTTCTAAAAGGTCGGATTTAAAAAAATATGAACATGCAGCATAATATTTTTGACTGTTTAAATTTACATATTTTAATATTTGGCATTCCATTTTTTGCATTTGATCAACCATAAGTAACAAACCAATAACAAAATCTCTTGCACTGAGTAAGGAATGATTTAAAATTAAAAAGTACAAAAAAAAAAATATTTTTCTCTAAATTTTTTTAAAAAAAAGTAAAATAAAACTACCAACAATATGTTTAAGAAAAAATAATCATAGATCACTTCTGTACCATCTGTTTTTAAACTTCTGAATAATTTTCTACACTGAATAAATACCAGGGAAACGTTTCCAAAACTATGCTACATCTACGTAACTTATGGAAAAGTGTCTGATATATTTCGGTTACGACAGCGTTAAAAAGAGGAATAATATGCAAACCAAAATAAACTAGATCAATATTGACATCATCGCATCAGTGTGTACGCATAATAAACGTCAATTTCTTTTATTCTAACTTTTAGAGAATGGAGTGGTTTGAATACTATTCATAGCCGGTTGTGTTGAGGTTTATTTTCGCCCCTAAATAAACTCTTCCAGCACAAAAATGGCTGATTAATTTCCTTGAAGGATTTAACTTACTCATTAATAGTTCGCTAATGTTGATATTTGTGGATAGAATGGACACTGAACAGTTATTAAGACGTTGTGCGAATATTAATAACAATAAACAAAATAATTATTGTAAGTGATTGGTAATGTGTGTTTCAAAAATAAAATGGGTTAATTTTAATCTGATAATAAAAGAAAGTCATAAGCTTTGGATACATTTTTCCACCACGTCTTTTTATCCATGTGGGCTATAATTGTAGGTCTATATTTTAAGTACGCAAATGCGTTAGGGGTTAGATGATGTACCCATATTTGATTGGAGAGACCTTGTGGGAAAATATCACACTCCTTACATCTGGCTAAAGTTCCAACCCCAAACTTACCTTCAGCGAGAAAATGTCAAAGATCTTGACATATATACCACGTTCCCATAGATTCAAGTGTCGGAGATATTATTGATTAACTTAGTGCGTCAACTATTTTGAAGTGATGGGAAATCATTCCAAGAAACCACCTTTACTTCAAATTAAAGGCAATGCACTCATATAAGTGTGGAGAGGGGATGGGTAAAAATCCTACGTATACCAAATCAGAATTCGAATCCTAACCATCCCGTCAATATATATCAAGTGAATTTCGATTCCAACACTTAAGACCTCTTTACTACCAAAGTGGGATATAAATTTAATAAAATTATACTAAAGAATAATCTGTATATTCTGTAAGAAGGGATTTTGACGAGATTAATAAAGGTAATGTGTCTAAAATTGCATATAGTGTAAGGATATATAATTATTTGCTAATGACCTATTTGTACCCTTACTCTGGTTTTGTATAAGAAATATAATGTGTACTGTACCATTTTACTTTTTCCAGTGGTATACAAATTTATATAATATTACTGATTTTTTTTTTACTTACTAATATCAGAGAAAGTATTGAAACCATGCCATCAAGATTATAATGAAATTTTTAAATTTATTTGCATCCGAGTCCAAAAATATATATTTAACAATTCTGTCTGTCCCTATTTTCGTATATATATCTGTCTGTACATGACCATAGGTTTGAAAAGTGTTGTATGTATTTTGTTCAAAATTGATTTATAGATGCTTTTGGACTATACCTGGCGATCTTTTTTTATTTTGAGTCCAGCCCTTAAATTTATTCTAGTTTACTATTGTGTGATTATTTATTACAAAATTTTCGAAAATATATTTTAAGATTTTATTTAAATTCAATACCAATGGAGTGTTTGACCTCAATCTCATACTTTATTCTTTGTTTTTGGGTAAAAATTCGTTATGTAATAATTTAATGAAAAGTTATTTTTGAATATTTGAAATATTTCGTAAATAGCTCTAATGATTTTGTTTAAAATGTATATTAGGGAAATGTTTAAAATTACGAACGAAATTGTAGTTTGGTTTTTTGGACTATAATTCATTCAAAGGTAGCGAATCGAAGAATCTTTTTAAATTTAAATAATTTAAAAAATATCTTTGGCGATTTGGCTCAAAATAAGTATCTTTTAAGTTATTTTACTATGTAGATAATCATAAATATCTGTTCTTTTAAACGATCTCATTTTATATTATTTTACTAATGATTGAATTTGGTAAAATTTGACTTATTCTTTTGTAAAAATATTTCGAACAATTTTGTTCAAAATTTATATCTGGGGATTATTTTAAACCATCAATAATAACATATTTTTCGCTTTATTAAAATAAATTAATTTAAGAGTTATTTACTTAGAACATATTATAGAGAATTAGAAATTTTTTTAAATTGGCCTTGAAGATTGAGTTAAGAATGGATATACGGGACTAATATTTCATTATAAATGAAAACTTGTTTTTATTATTGCAAATTAAAAATTATCTTAGGATAGTTTATGAACAACTTATTTTTTTAAATTTGAAATTTTTAAAATATTTCAACAGTTTGGTTTAAAATGTATGTATAATTGGTGTTTATTAAAGTTAACAATATGAAGTGTTTTATTTTTATGAGGAAACCTTACTAAAGGTAGCTTATTGAAAACCTACTTTTTTAACATTTTTTTCAAAACTGTAATACACAATATGAGTAAGTTCGTTTAATTTTACTATTTATTTGTAAATGTCTCCGTTGTATTTGAGAAACTAAAAACATTTGTCCATCAAAATTAACCACAACAACAACTAACAATTAAACACCCGTATTTCACATTATTTTTATAAACATTCTCTCATATCAAATGCATTTTAAGGGGTTGTTTTTCTAACCTAATTTAACATGAATAATAAAGTTTTTCTTTCAAAAGCCTGTAAGCACTATAACAATATAGTAAAACACTGTATACAATAATACAATTATATGATTGATCCCCAAATATAATTTTGGTCTTACAACTAAAGACTATGTGTATGTACAGTGTGAAATATAAGTACTCCAAACGAATATTAAATCCTTAAAATAGTTTAGAAGTGAACCAACACAGGCTATTTTTTTTAACTTCACCTATACTCTCCCAACTTCAATACAGACAGTAGTCTTTAAACATGAGTTGACAAGTCCAAACTGTTGGTCAACTTGCAGATACGCAACGCATGAATCTGAACCAAGCTTTTACGCTAATGTATTAAGTGTGAATAATACTATTAGATTGAAATAGTTATCACCCATATCGCACAAAACTTCATCTTATTCGGTGTTATAGACCCTTTATAACATCTTAATGACTCTACCTACTTGGTGAATTAAAATATATATTGCAAAGCGGGTTGGTTGCGTCTTAACTGGACGAACTGAAACACCCTAAGCAGTATCCAACTTTTACTCCAATGTACGAACTGGATAGAGAAGGTAGTAAATGAACAATCCATTCTGTGAGGCTTCTATTTTATCAGTGTAGAATAATTCCCCTTCTACCCAGACGAGAATATACACACACTATACTATTTGAGACGGAATGTGCTAATCTACATTTCTATATAAACTTTTAATTGTTTATCTTCACTTTAAAGACTTATGCTTTCACGGACATTTTTTTAATCTCTATTTTCGTAGGAATACTCCAAATGGGGATTTTCGTAAGTAAACCAATTATCCTGAGCTTTAGGTGATTAAAAATATATACGTTTGCAAAAGAAAACTCAATATAAAATTTCAATTTCCTTTATTATAGTGCTGGCCAACAGTCGTAAGACCTAAACAGGCCAGCACTGAAAAGTACACACGTACATACCTTACAATACATATATTTACACACAAAAAAATGATAGTAAAAAAATGGCTAAATAATTTATATACTGATGAATAGTTACGAGAAAAAAAACGTAGTTAATAATAAAAGAATAAAAAGTAACATTAAAAACAAATAACTAAATAGTAAGCAGTAACATTATGCAAAAAATAGATCAGAATATTGTAAGTTTAAATAATATAGGCAAACCTCTACATGATAAATTATTGATATGGGATAACCTAAATAGCTCTTGAGTTTATTTTTCCTTTTATGATTAAAGTCGAATTCGACAAATCTAGAATTGGACTATGGATACAACGACCTTATAGGGCTCATCTTATAAGAGCTATCGAGAAAAAATAATTTAGGATTACGAGAAGCCCGAGAAGGGATATGAACGCCTACCTGATCAAGGGCAAATTTGCAAGAAATTTTGTTATTGAAAATATTAAAAACAAAAAGGGCATCACAATAAAGTCTACGTGAGAAGAGAGTTTATAGCCCTAATAGGTTTCGAATTCTTCATAATCATAATAAATCCGGTTACTAAGTATTTATCATAGCATGCAGCAACAAATTTTCTTTGAACGTTTTCTAACCTAAGAGAGTCAGTTAAGGTAATGGAATTCCAAGCAACAGTAGCATATTCTAACTTAGTCTAACCAGGGGTAATACAGACATAAAAAACAGTCTACTTTCTTAAATGATGAAGTAATAAATTTAATAAGCCCAAGTAATTTCAATGACTGGAAAATGACATGGTCAACATGATAGTGGAAATAAAGTTTGTTATCCAGGAGGACACAAGATCATTAATACAAAGTGTACGAACTATGTTATCACTGCCCAATTTATAAGTAAAGTAAATATAAGTATAAGTAAATTTATATGTAATATTATAAGTAAATTCAATCCTTAGTAAATTTTTTTTTTAACATTGTCAACTTAGCATGAAAATGATGAAAATTACAAAAATATAATATAATATGCTGAATTAATGAAAAAATGTTGGTAATAATAATAATAATTATAATTACAAGTTGGAATGTCTTATAATAATATATATAATAAATAATTGAGTTTTAAAAAACATTTAAAAAGTTTCGAACAGATTGAAAATTATTAAAATTGTGGACCTTATAGTCAAAATTGTACTTCCAAACAGTGATACGACAAGATTATTCAAACATGTATGTATTAATAATTGTCTTGTGTTAAATGGGAAAATACCAAATTGTTTATAATAGAAGGGAACTATAAAAACATTAAAAAAGTTAAATAAAAAACAGGTTACACAAAAAAATTGAATTCATTCCTTAACTGTAGTCCTTTGTTCCTTTGATTGCTGTATCCCTGCAACTCACTAAAGTGAGTTTCCTCTCACATAACTTGGAACAATCGTCTGCATAACTTCTGCTCTGACCTGATGATGGTGCTGAAGTTGCAGCGAAACATGTAGACGATTAATACGTTAGGTGACCTGGTGGTCTAGGGTAAGGTGTCAGACTTCTGTGCTCGCGACCGGGGTTCAATCCTCGTCCGGCACAGATTTATCTGATTTCCAAACCCTTCCTACACCTCTGACAAGACATCTTGTGAATGTGTGGAATGCCAGGTCCCACCGTGGTTCGGATTCCCACGTTAAACTGTAGGTCCTTCATTTCATCTCACAATCACCCTACATTACACATTAGCGTAAGTGCGTATAAACCGAACGGGTAGTAAGACGCGGTGCTAATAATAATAATAGATTAATACGTTGCAAGGAATACAACAACCAAAGGAACAAGGGACTACAGTTAAGGAATTAATGCAATTTTTGTTTAAACTTTTTTATTTAACTTTTTTCATGTCTTTATAATAACCTTCTATTATAAACAATTTGGTTTTTTTTCCCATTTAGCACAAGACAATTAATACATACATGTTTGAATAATCTTGTCATATCACTGTTTTGGAAGTACAATTTTGACTTTAAAGTCCACAATTTTAATAATTTTCAATATGTTTAAAACTTTTTTAAAAGTTTATTAAAACCTATTTATTATATTTATCATTACAAGAAATTCTTAGGTAGTAATTATTACTACCAAAATTTTTTCATTAATTCAATTTATAATGTTTATATTATTGTTAATTTTCATCGCATGTATCCATGTTTTTTCATACTAAGATGACGTTATTAAATTATTTTTTTACCAAAGATTTGATTCTACTACTCTACTAATATTCTAATTCGTTCCTTATTAACTATAAATATATTTTTCCTAAAATAATAAGTTTTACAATGTTTGACTGTTTTAAAAATTATTTTAAAGGCTTTATGGATTTTGAATTAATGTTTTATCGTATAAACGGTGAATGTAAATACATTAACATGATATATTCTATCTTGCCGTCACTTCAAAGACAGGCATTGTACCTAAACGAATTTAAAATAAACACAGCTCAGATTCGTGCGAATATTTACATAACATACTATAGCTATATTTCTAATAGATAATAAATGATTACTTTTGGCCATTGAATGAAAACAACCTACATTACATCTTGATGTGAAAACTTAACCCATCTAGCTCCTAATAGTGTCATGAAAACATCTACTTTGAGCTATAGTCAGACATTGGACATTTACTTTCTTCCCCATACACCTCTTTTCCTGCCATTTGATGTCACGTAAAGGCATTAATAACTCTGACACTTTATCTTCTCATTTCCGTATAAAACAACTGTAAAGTGTTGACAGAGCTATAAAATGTATTTTACGAGCCATATCCATGCCTTTACTTTAGTTTTCTCCCTTATAAACTCTTCATAAGCCCATGCATTAACCAAACCACCTGCCGTATCTCCCCAACGACCCCAATGCTTGTTATACAGAGTCCAATGTTCATTAAATGCTACATTTCAGCCTCTCATTTGATAAAGTTTTGTGGTTTCAGGTACTAAGCCTTAGCATAAGGACACTTTCATAGGCATAAATTTCTGTGTACAACCAGCTAGTGAAAAATAAATGGGCAGGTTTCCATGACTTATTGTTTGGTTTACAATATTATTGAGGCTTACAAATATAATATACATTACTTTACTGATAAATATAATATGCATTACTTTAACTACTTTAGTATCTAAGGCATTATTGTATCAAATATAGTCAGCTCATTATATGTAAATACTGTAAAAATTCTAAATCAATAATTTATATCTATCATGTTTGTAATATAGTTATGTAGATAAAAAGATGCATATTTTATACAAATTTTGACTATCAAGATTATTTAATATAAACATTTAATTAATCAAGATGTTTCATAAGGTGTTTACAGTAGATACCACTAAAGTTATTTCCGAATTTCATATTTCCTTAAGACACTACTAGATTGGTGTACACAAAAATATTAGGGCTGGTTACACAAACATTAATCAGTGGCTTCACTAGAGACCAGGTGTAAAGTGATCTCCACTCAGTGTCTCAAACCTAGTTTTCTGTTGCACAATTAACAATTAGGAGGTGATTATTGATAAAATTTCTGGTCAAGTTAACCAGTCATTTATCTCCTGTAAACTGACTCTCCGTTATTATTATTATTATTATTATTATTATTTATTATTATTATTATTATTATTATTATTAACACCGCGTCTTACTACCCTACGGGTTATACGCACTTACGCTAATGTGTAATGGTAGAGTGATTGTGAGATGAAATGAAGGACCTACAGTTTAACGTGGAATCCGAACCACGGTGGTAGCCTGGCATTCCCCACATTCACAAGATGTCTTGTCAGAGGTGAAGGAAGGTTTTGGTAATCAGATAAATCTGTGACCGGCCCCCCAGCATAGAAGTCCGACACCTTACCCCTAGACCACCAGGTCACCGTACTTCTTGTTGATGGGAGACCTAACCTATATGTTCTACTAACTGAATTAGTTTTTGCATTCTTTATTAAATGTATAAATGTAAGTTGTGTGTTTTAGATATTTATTTTGAGTTTGACTTGTTTTTAAGGATAGTGGTGTCAATTATGGTGTCTTAAAGATGAAGTTTTCAACCATTCAATAAAGTTATAGAGAATGGTAAAGATACGACAAAGCAGATACAGGAAAAAATTTAGTTTTTATATAATTATATAAAAACAAAATTTTTAGTTGAGGTTTTGATTTGATTATATTTTATTGTGTATATTTATTAATATCATTACACAATTGCTAAATACATTTTTATTAATTCACGTGCCCAGAATTTCAATCTAATGAAATGGATATATAAATATCAAGAAGCATATTTTATTAGAAATAAAGATTCCATCCATCAGTTCACAACCATATTTTCGAAATATGATGCTTTTTTTACTAGTGTTGTCATGTTGGTTTTACTTGACTATTTAAACAAATCTGTTTTCAGATAATATAAGTTTTGATCCCTGTTCATTTTGTTACAATCCAAATTACCTTGATCTACGATCAAGCAGGCTGACAATCCCGTGATTGAAGAATATATTTGATATTGGTGCAACTAACCCTTATTATAATATAACGAGTTAGATTAACTTAAAATAGGGCTAACGAACTCTTAGCTATAACTTTCTTACTAATTTTGATTTTTATGTAACGTGTGAACAAGTAGATAGGGAACGAATAAATTATATTATTACTATATTTCACCAACGTATTAAACTGCTATTTGAATTATAAAAAATAGATAGTTTGATAAAATCATACTATGGAATTCAAGGTGATTTGAATTATTGTTCTCAAATAATTAATAAATTAATGTTAACTTATTATAACCCTACAAATTTGTAACATGAACACTCTAATGAAAGAGGTGGCTATTTTTAGAAAAAAAATATACTCACGCTAGTAAGATAGAAACGATTAAGGTATAACCCAGGGGAAATATACCCTCATTTACGTGGATGTAGAGTGAGACTGTTTAAGAAAAACTCTCGTCATTACACCCTAACGGGATCTGAACCCTAATCTTTCTATGACCGGAAATAGTCTAACACGAGAATGGCGTAGTGGACCATTTGACCATGGATGCTGGTAAAAAGTAATATTAAATAGAAAATGTTATGAAAAATATGTATAATTTATTCACATGTTGAAAAATTGAAAATTAATATGCACTCTTTTTTTAATCAACTAGTTTTACTACTCTTAAATTTTAAGTGAAACAATTTTCTTTTTTATAATATATTATTGGATAACTATTTAGTCTTTAACCATTTTATGTTACCTTGAACGAGCGTCAAAATGGCTCTTTGCGTCTAGGTTTTTTTTCTCCTGATGTAAGGAGAAAATATCTCTAGGTTCAGTTCTGCTATTGAGAAACTATTTTCTCTGAATGCAATCCCCCACCTTTCAACCACCATACCGGCTCCGTTACAACCTCTGACGTCTCCCCCCCCCCCCCCCCCTTACCAGCATATACCTCTCGTTTCACCCTTTTCACCTTGTCTTTCTTTCTTACTGTTCGTCGATATGTTTGTCTTTATTGTCCTGTCCAGCGGCTACAATTGGTTGTCACAGACAGAACACAGTCCCTTCATGTTACTTACATTTTCTATTTTGTTTGTCCTTTTTCTCTTCACTGTTGTAGGAAAAGAACAAGACTTTATTACAGTCTTATAAATAAGATGTAGATACAGGACATCGAGACTTTATATTTAAGAAGCTATATTATCAGGCATACAAATGTATCTTTGACATAAACATATTATGGGATTAAATTAAAATTTACTTGTTAAAAACACTTATATTTTTAATCAGTTAATTTAAATTAATTTTTTCTTAATATTCAATATTAAAAAAATAATTTATTCCTATGTAATTGTATGCTAGCTGTACTAATTTAGAAAGTAATTAAATAATTTATAGTTCATTTACACTGGCCATTTTTTAATATTAATGGATTAAACTTATCATAAATTGATAATCTTGAATAGCCAGATTTTTATATTCTAAGTATTCTTAATTAAATAGTTGAAACAAACTAGGCAATTTTCTTTTACTAATAAATCAAAGAATGTTGATAAAATGCTTATCTTACTGTATTCAAAATAAAAATAGTTACATCTAAATAATATAAATGTAATTAATTGAAATAATTATAAATAATTTATATTGAGAAATAAAAGATATGTTAAAATTGATTTAAAATTAATAGAACTAAAATATACTTAATTGGTTATTATTAGTTAAAACTCTTATTTTGTAGAACTATATTACTTTAAGTAAATGAGTGATTTATTTTATCATTAATAATCTTGTCAAATTATTGATATCCCCAATACCCGCATCAGTGTCCGTGCGGAATAAACATCAAGCTCGTCTAGTGTAGCTCACCAGTAATTGGAAGGTTAGGATTCAAAAAAAAGGATAGATGTATTTAAGGGATATTTTTCTTAATGATGTTGCACTCTTTCTCCACGCAAGTTCGGGTATATTATTTTATCCAAACAATATCTTCACTATACCAACCTCATTATTGTATTAATAAATGTTGATATTATAATGTCACATAAATGTAATTCTGACCTCAAAAGTAAGGTAAGTGGGCCATAAAATTACGCCTGTCCTTCTGCCTGAGAAATATTTAAAAAAAATTTAGTTAGTAATGTAAATGTAATATTTAACAGTAGTATTTTCAATGATTAAAATAATAAGTTTAAATAAAAATATCGTTGTGTTTTTAAAAGTGGAGTGTCACAGTACAAATAATTATATTTATCAGAGCATGACTATTTGGAGCAGTGTCTGGGTTGTATTGTGTGTGATGTTTGGAACTGTCACTTGGTGGATGTTGATGGATGATATGAAAGATAGTCTTTAGGGTCAAGGCAAATGTTTTTTTTTTAGAAATTTAATGATCAATATTCCTTAAAGATGGTGTTTTAAGTTTTAAATGCTAAGTGAACATATCGAGTTCATAGATGATGAGAGTAGTTGGGCGAAGATTGGTGAGACATCAGTTAGGTCATACGGGACTTATTAGTTTATTTGATTTATCTAAATAATAACGTTTCATTCTAAAACCTATACCATGAAATAAAAGTTATTTGTGGCTGAATGTGGGAAGCCACGACGTGTCTTAAAGAGTGGTAGGATTAAATTAGATACAAATTACAGCCATGATTTTATAAAAAGTAACGTATTGGCTTTAGCTCGCTCTAGCACTCGTCTGTCCATCTCCAATGTCAATTGGCAATGTTAGTATTTGCCACGCGCGCTGCGTTCTGTTGGACAAGCATTTGGGCTGATGTCAGGAGAGAGGGAGAGAGAGAGTTGGTGGAGGAGAGTGAGGGATCCAACACCCTCTCATGACACTCCTCCAGCGGTCACAAAGCCGCCTATAATTACACTGGCCCGTCATGTAAACACAACCTAGAGGTCTGGCCAGAGGTCACAGGCCAAATGAAGAGGCCTGTTGAGCAGGACTATTTTGACTCAAAACACGTGCGATGGTCATCTAAAATAAAGATGTGCGGGCAGATATTAAGGTGAAATATGTGAAATGTACCTAGTTTTGTTTTTTCGCTCACACAACGACGTAATAAATAATACATAATTTTATATTTCAAGCCTCTTAAAATTTAGGTTAAATAAATTGTATGGAACTCTGCACACGGACTTTCTTGTTCCATTGTTTAAAAATGGAGATATCTACTCAAAATTCGTAATATAATATACACTAGCGAACACGAGAGAAAATTGCACTATACATTTGTAAAACATTTTTAGAACTCATGGTTTTAAATTTTATAATTTTATATTTTAAAGAATTGACGTCTTCATTTGTTTATTTTGACTAATAAAAAATATCGATATTGTCCGCAAGGGTCAAAACTTCGTATTGAAATGTTTACTTCTGGTTAACATTTTTGGCATTTTATTAGGGGTTGAATATGTTATGGTTATCACATTGCTATTAAATTTCTCTTTTATACATTTTAACCAATAAAATAGGTAATTATTTATTATTTAAGGAAACTGCACTTAATTTTAGGGTTGAATATCCAATTCCAAAAATTGCTTGGGGTAACCCAATGAAAACCTTATATACCAAGTCTTAGCCCAATCGGTAAAATAGTATAGACTCTAACTCGAGGTCAGACTGACAGAGCAATGGATGGAAAGATAGACAGTGGCATAGCCAAAACCCCTTTTTCAGATTCAGAGAATCATGAAATTTGACATTAATTAAGATCATGAGTTCAATTTTTTTGGCGATCACAATACTTGCTCTACCTGTAAGGTAGCTATAAAGTAAAAATATTGATATTGGGTCCACAAGGGTCAATACTTCGTATTAATATGTTGACTTCCGGTTTAAAATTTTTGACATTTTATTGGGGCTTGCCCATCTTATGGTTATTGCATTACTATTAAATTACTCATTTATAAATTTTGACCAATAAAATAGATAAATATCGACTACTGAGTCTAAACTGATAGAGATAGACCATTGCTCTGCAAATATTTCTCCTAAGAGGTTGAAAGAAAGATAACATACACTTTTTTGAGGGACATACTTATTTCTTACTCTATGGCATTAGAGAATTATTGCGTTAACACTTAAATAGTATCATTTTACAACTAAAGCTTTCAAAATTGTATTCATATATTTGCCATTATCTAAAACTGTATGTTTTATGAAAAATATATCTAATATAAAAGTTTTTATTTTTAATAGTACTACAATCTTGCGATGATACGTTATTTGGTATCAAATAGTTGCGGAGATACGGAATTTTCGCCTTGTTAAGTAATCCTAAAAGCTCTGCTTGAAACTAGCCTGTTTATTTATAATCTTAATCAAGGTCTAGATACGAATTTTAATAAAATTCATTGAGCCGATTTTGAGAATATTTATTTTGTTATTTAGCTTTTTATATAATTAATTTTAATTTTAGGGTTAAACAGACACACAGACGGACCCATTGCAAAAACCACTTTTTAAGGTTTGGGTGGTCATGAGACATCCTAAGAAGTCATTTTGGCGAAAAATTGACGTAGCCATTTTGTTTGGAAAATTTATAAATGTTTATAAATTAACTTTAATCAAAATTGTTAAAGCCGGTTTTGATAAAATCAACTTTTTCTCTTTTTGCCCTTCAGTAAACTATCTTTAATTTTAGGGTTATGTATCCATATCATAAAACCCTTTGGGAAACCTATGAAAACCCTAGATATAGGGTTTTAGCCCGATCGGTAAAATAGTTTAGGCTCTAGTCGGAAGTACAGACAGACAAACATACCAAAATTCAAAAACAACTTTTTCGGATTCAGGGATGGAGAAGGGACGGGGCGGTGAGGGAGGTGACGTCATGAAACTTCTAGATTCATCAAAATCTTGATTTCGATTTTTTTAAATCACATACTTTCTCTACTTGTAAGATAGCGAGAAATTAATAAGTGACACCACCATAGATTAGTTACAACACTGGTTACTAACCTATAAGACACGTACTATTGGGGCTGCACAAGAAACAATACTATTAAAATAATCATCTTCAAAATTTTTGATTTTATTTCCTACTATACACAGTTTTAAATCTAATCTAATTTTCAAACGGTGATTATTTTTATAATTTTGTTCCTTCTATACGCAGTTGTGCTCTAGTTTTTCAATGCACCACATTACCTCCTAGTGTGTGGCACGATCATAATATACTGGCTGGCAAGTCAGTCTCTATAGTAGGGTTACTGTTTTGTACAGAGTTAGACGGTTGTACTTGTGGTGTACTGGATAAAATGTCCCACCGATCGGTACAGTGTCCTTACCGTAAGCAGCGAATACTGTCATGGGTGCAGGTACGATCAAGACTAGTAACCTGTTATACTCTAAATTTATTTCTAAAATAAACTGTACAATATTATATTATTATTATTATTAGCACCGCTCTTACTACCCGTTCGGGTTATACGCACTTACGCTAATGTGTAATGGTAGGGTGATTGTTAGATGAAATGGAGGACTACAGTTTAACGTGGAATCCGAACCATGGTGGTGGCCTGTATTCCCCACATTCTACAATATTATAGTATAAGCATTTTCCGCTTTCTAAGGAGACATAATATTTGAGAATCTGAAGAAAATTTCAGACTGTAAGTTTCATGTTTCATTTTTATTCCTACTCAATTCACATAGTGCTTTAGCAACTTTTAAATTTATTGCAGGAGTCTTAAAACACCACCTTACCACGGATCTGTTTTGAATTTCATCCCCGATACTTTAATTAATTTATTTTAATTAATCAGAGTTGATTGGCTAGAATTTGAAAAAAGCCTTTACAAGGAAAGAACCCAAGCTATTTGACTTGGAGTAGCACAGTTATCACAAAAAAAAAAGATCCTATCAATTTGGAAGCTATTACTTAGAAACAAGGCCCAATTTGTTAGAACGGAATATCTAATATACATGATATTATATTTTTAACAACGTGTTATATCATAAATATACATAAACGTATGCATTTTATGTTAAAAACAGTTTTAGAAAGGTAATCTATTTTAAATGGATAACTTTATTTATAAAATTATAAAAAAATCGATCATTCTCACCAGAATATTATGTATTCAGTTAAAAAATCTTGTAATGTTATCTTATTATATTTTATTTCTTTGAAAGCGTTTATTTATCAGAAAATGTAACATTACTAATAGTTAAATTGGTATTTAAAATAAATTTTTAAATGGTTAGCTCTATTTACTGGAAAATATGACTTAAATAGAGAACCATAATATCAGAGAATCCTTAGTTTGAACTTGTATAGGGGCATTGGGCTGTTTTAAGTTATAAGAATCCCTCTTATATTTTCAAATAGAGGTCAGTATTTTTTTTATTCTTCACCTCATCTATTTTCATCAAAAAAGTCTGTTTTATGATTGTTAGTACTAACATTAAATAAACGCAAATTTAACCCCACTTAATTTCTCACTTTCACTTTGAGCCATCTCAAAAATTAAATTAAATTCCCAAAACAAGATATTTTTCATATTGTATTTCCTTTTAAGGAGTTCATTTATTAATATTGTAAATACTTCAATCTTAATACTAGTTTGCACTATCGAAATCTATGTTAATGAATCGAAGATTAGTAAGTTAGAACTTATATTAAATGTGCCCGCACTTGAATGGGGTGGAGTGGAAAATAATTTAGGTAAAAATCATCTTTAGTTTATTTGATCGAGGTTAAAACCTCAAATTACCGATAACTCAATTGAATAGAGAATAATTTTTAAGACAATTTCACCATTTTTGCGATTTATTATTATTATTTGAATTATGATAGCACTTATCAGTAAAACTACCATATTACCATCCAGCATTCAATAACATATTCATGACTTCTCTTTTTAAGACATATTGATAATTTGGTATGAAATTAAATTGTTATCTAAAATAATTTATAATATGATTAATTGATATTGAAATTATTATTTAGAATGTTTCATAAACTAAAGAATTATAATTTAGCTTTTCTATTTGAATAGTGTTTGGCTTTTCATTTAGGTAATCGCCTTTCTAAAACCTTTAATACAGCAAAGCATTTTGCTCAACATACCTGTGTAAAATATTGCCTAAGCTTTCAGTACTAAGGCGTTTAGGTTCTACACAATATTTTACAATTATAAAGTGATAATCTTATTATAATTATTAAAAATAAGCCCTCTAACCAACCCAATTCCCGGAAGAGCATGTATGTGGCAACAAGCAAATGTTTCTAACTATGGATATTTTTTATGAGATCTATTATAAATTATATTTGATTACTTTTGTATAAAGATAATAGTTTAATTTTTTGATGTAAATACGTCTTTAGATTTGCTACCATACGGGGGCAATCCAAAAAACCTAATGATAAAAAATCGGGGGATAGAATTTGGCGTTGTAGTTTCGAATCTATCCTTTACATCCAAAATTAAATTATACCACTGGATAGCTAAAGGATCAAAGAATGCATTACGATACGCGAGAACAGTGACTCATCGCGCGCGATGGAGGGGAAGCGCCGCCATTTTGAGGTTATTTTGCTGCGTATCGAGATTTACAATTAGTATAACTTTTGACTCGGAGAAGCTACGATGTTCGTTTGAGTTTAATCGTTAGCTGTCGTCAAAATCTATTGATTGTATATAAAACATTAGTTTAAAGTAATGACAGTGAATATAATAAGGTGTTAGAATAAAAAAAATATCAAAAATCTATCGATTGTATATAAAACATTAGTTTAAAGTAGTGACAGTGAATATAAAAAGGTGTTAGAATAAAAAAAATTATCAAAAATCTATCGATTGTATATAAAACATTGTCGGTGACCTGGTGGTCTAGGGGTAATGTGTCTGAGCTGGGGTCCGGGTTCAATCCTTGGTCCCGGCACAGATTTATCTGATTACCAAACCCTTCCTTCACCTCTGACAAGGCGTGTATTAATCACAACTTGTGAATGTGGGGAATTCCAGGCCTCCACCGTGGTTCAGATTCCACGTTAAACTGTAGGTCCTCCATTTCATCTCACAATCACCCTACCATTACACACTAGCGTAAGTGCGTATAACCCAACGGGTAGTAAGACGTGGTGCTAATAATAATAATATATAAAACATTAGTTTAAAGTAGTGACAGTGAATATAATAAGGTGTTAGAATAAAAAAAATATTATCAAAAATATATAATGTCGGCCTATACGCGTCGAAAAGCCAAACCAAGTTCAGGATCGTATACGGTTGGAAAGGGCTTCTCAAGAACAATCGAATGGTAATAATAAAACACCATATGACCGAGTCAAGCAGTGCCGGGAACGTAAAAGAATGAATGCGGCCGAGCGGATCAACGACGGTGCCAGTACATCTGCAGCTGGGGCGGTTGAAATTATGCAAGTGGATGATGAAATCCCTTCTACATCGTCAACGGACTGTATAGGCATAGATTGTGTTCGATCGTCGATTATGAAGATATTTGGGCAGCAGCTAGTGCACGTTTCACAACGACGTTTGTCAACAATCCATTCGGACATAAGTGTGATGTGTGTGATCTTCTATGGTTTCTCACATACCTATAATTAATAAAGTTATATTGTAACACAATAATTATTTGTTTCCTTGCTTTTATCCTAAATACATAATTAAAAATATTTTATTTAAAAAAATATATAACCCGTTACATAAACGTATTCACGTGCAACACACGGCCGTGTCCATGACACAGCCACACCCCATTTCTTAAATTACAAAATGGACAGATAGATAGAATTAAAATTTACATAACTGAAGAAATTTCTTCTACTTTGTTAGAATTTACCATCGAATAAAATATGGCAATAGTAGATATGAATTGGAGTAACTAAGGAATTGGTAGGGGTATTGTAATAAAAGAAGAAATCAATAACTCTGATAAAGAGATTAGAACTGTTCTTAAATGCAACGTCATCAATCTATTTAATATGATTGTTCCTTTAGATATTAAATTAATTTTCTTAGATAATGTGATGTTTGAAATATTTCTAACCAATGTATTAATGTCTTGCTAAAATAAAGATTTAATCAATAAACTTGTTTTATTATCAATAACATAATTTATTTCTAAATCTATTTTATGCATTATTATTAGATAATGTATTTGAAGGCACATGTATTATAGTATTATTCTATATAAAGGGAGGTTTACAGGAATAAGTAAAAAAGTGAAGTCTTTTTTATGTTTTATACAACTTTAACTTATAAAGTACAGTTATTATTTACTAGCGTATTAGTTAAATTTTATTTTGTAGAATGAAATTTGTTATCAAATTAATGATTTGTTTATGGTTATATTTTACTATTTAAATTTTTCTGATCGATTTAAACATAAGACTAATTTCAATAAGGGTTAAGTTTTTATGATAATCTAACTGCATCGTTGGGTATTTGAATTAATTCCTCAATATTTTATAGTTAAGTAATGGAGGATAGTGCTTACATTATTATGCTCAGATTAAGGATGTTTTTACCTATCCACGAAAATCATGAAACACTCTATATTAGGCTTTCCTCATCTCTACTCAATTAGTATAATTATATGAGAATATTATATGAGTAGTAGTAGTACGTGGTGCTAAATTTTCTTATGAATCAATTTTAGTCCCATGTTCAGTATTTATTTTGTTTTATTATTGACTTTAATTTATTTAGTACACAGTTAATACTCGTATTTTAACTAAATAAACATGTATGTATGTACTGAAAATGAATGGATACAACCAATTTTTATGTATTTTGAATTATGTCATCTAAGCTTTCCTTTTTTACTAATACGTGAAAGAAGGTTATTATCCAGCTAATCTAATTAGAATGTGCTAAAACGATAAATTTTAGGAAATGGCCCATCATCACACGTCATCAGATAGGTAAAACTTGTGTGATGAATCGAGGTGAGCAAATACACCTCTCAGTACACGCGAGACGCGATTTAAACCTTCAATTCATCGTCGCCAACACTAGGATATTTCAATCTTGACTTGATAGACTGCGTTACTAGTGGTATGAACCGTATTAAATGATGTTGCTTAAAATTTACTTAAACGTTAATAAAACCACTACTTGTATTCATTCGCCAACTAATGTGGTCTATAGCTTTTCACGTTTGACAGATAGTGTAAATAGCTATATAATCACACAAATAATAAAATAGACAATGAAATCATTATCAATATTGAAAATGGGATAAATTTTTTTTTTATAAAATTTTATTCTTACCAGAAATATAGTGAGAGTTTGATATTCTTACATTTCCATGTTCTCCTATTGTAACGTGCTAAAGGACCCTTAACACGTACACTCAAAAATACCTAATATATATGATTATTACTTTAAATGCAAGATAAAGTATAATAATGTATGCTAGATATAAACTCACTGTTGCATCATATTGCTGAAAAGTTCGTACTTGAGGAAAATGCCCCAACTGATGGTTCGACACTACTGAGACGAGCTTCAACAAACGAACATCTTGCACCTAGGTCAGACGTTGAAGAAGTGAGGACGGGCATTCTTCTGATGTACTCAGGGACTGGCGCTAGCACTAGTTGTCACTTTCATCATTTTTAGAAAATTACCACCCCCTCTTTCCTTCATGATAGTCCCTTCCAGAATACGTCCATCTATTTTGTATAAATCAGCCATCCATTGCATCACTTTTTGTATTCAATTGTATCGATTCGAGGAAGAAACCTGGACGTAAGCCTACATCGGCAGATTAAGCAACTGGTGACTACGATGTGTGAGGCATTGGACTCTCCTCAGTACAGATTGAAGCCACGTCTGAGAAAATGAGTATTTTGGTTTAGTAAACTTCGATAAGAGTTTTAGTGCCCTTTCTACTATGTCCACATGATATAGTTTTGTATAACAAAGTTACTGAATTGTTTTTCTATGCCCATAATGCATAGGTTTAAATGTTTAAGTCTTAGTGTTCTTTTTTACTATGTCCATATGACGTAATTTTGTATGTTCAGTGTCCAGAGATTCAGACTTGTTTTTCTATGCCCCCAAAGCACAATTTTTAATTATGGTTCTTATTCTCTATTTATATAGGTCCATAAGACTTGGGTTTGTTTGTCAGTGTTTCTGACACCGTTTTATATGTCCACAACACATAATGTTAAATACTAGAGAAATGTATTGACACCCTAGACTGTAAGGCCATGCTTCGGATAACATGATGCTTAGGATCACATACGGGTGGAAATCCGGTTATCTAACGCTTTGTACAATGAACTAATTAGGCCTGTGACTGATACCAGTCTCTAATACTTCTAATAGAATATTATTATTATTATTATTATTATTAGCACCAGTCTTACTACCATTCGGGTTATACGCAACTAATAGAATATCTTTTTATGGTGCGCAACCTGTAGGAGCGCTACTGGTCCATAGTAGTGGCCCGCGGGGTATATTGTTTTGTCTCCAGCCCCCTTCAGACGCCGTTTGTATTTGTTAATATGTTTACTGTTTGCACTCGTTATAATGTGCCCTAGATTGGGTGGAAGTATAAATATACTATTGAATGTCCAGGCAGTAATAATTAGGAATACACCGGTCATTATATCTTAACAGCCTAGATTCCTGGTCGCTCGCCATTTACTATTTGTAAACTAATAGTTCCTCTTCAAGAAGCTTAATTTTGTATTTCGAAATTAATTATGGACTTACATCATGCTAGTGGCTCAATTAACTACCAAGCTTGTATTTCCTTAAACTAGTACTAGATACAGTTAGGTACTGTCGACAATTACTATATTATAGGCATTATAGGTAAAAGTCTAACCACCATCAGGCTTGATTAGAGCTATGCTTGTAATCTTTTCATTGATTTATTAACTGCTCCTAATTTGAACTGCAAGTTTTATGAGGCAGATGTATATTCGTTGAAGTAGGTGAGTTTTTTCTAGTATGGAGTGTTGCATCTTTTCTTAAATTCACAATAAACTTTCTTGTCGTGGTTACAGGTTATTCATAGGTGATTTTCACCTGATGCTCCCAGTTCGAGAGACCTTAACTTAATTTAACTAACGGATTCTATTCCCTTCTATAAACATTGGAACATTTTGATTGAGTTTTCTTCTAAACTATTGTATTACATTTGACTTGTTTGAATATAATAGATTAATTTGTTAAACTTGTGTACTTATTTTATGATTGATCCTTTCTGTGACGTTATTTTCCACCCTATCATGTATTTTTTATATTTTTCTAATTTTTGTGAAGAGTTTCCAATTTATTTTCGTTTGAAATTAAGAACTTCAAAGTTCGGGCGCCGCGTAGCACACCGTATTGCTGGCCTGACAATATTATTTACGTCCATTCAATAAAGTAAAATGACAGAAAGAACAACGTAACACATTGTTTTTAATAATTTAAATACGGAATTTTGACTTAAGGAAGAACACTTACCTTTTATTAAACATATTAATTATCCTTCTAAGAAGTTTGTTGACGCTCCTTTTATTTATTTTGAGTGTCGACCATGATTGATTTCAACGCATGCGCAGATCTGTCAAACAAGTGAGTGGCGGGTCTCGTGATTGTAAAAGAGGAAAAATGTAAATAACTCCAAACTAGCGCGCTTTTCAATTCTGACAGAAGGAAATAAACATTTAATTCTTTAAGAAAACATTGTTCACATTCATTGGCATATATTTCAATATTTATATTAAACCTGCATTGTATTTGATTTTTATCCCTAGTCCATAGCCAACATTTTATTTTTTGGTTTAATATATTAGTATTCTCTTTGGACTTGGAAGTAAAGAATATAGCACTTTTTAAATTTGATTTTGGAAGACTTGCTGGAGGAGACTGGGTCTTCTTCCTCGGTGTTTGTCTAACATGGAGCCAAATCTTTGGAGCTCTTAATTTAATTTCTTTTTAAAGTGAAGTAATGGTTGAAAAGTAAAGTGTAAGTATCAAATGGAAAGTTAATTGTATATACAAAAGCTAGACTGTTTACTTTTTTAAGAATTGTGGACTAGTTAACATTAATAAAGTGGAACAATTTTCTGAAGTTGGTGTTGTTTCAGCATGGACTAATTCATGGGTGAGGTCAAGCCAACTCTTCAACTTTAAATTCACATTTTGTTTTCTTTTATCAAAAATCAAAATTAATGTAAGAACTTTCAGAAAGACTATCTAATTCAGAGAATTAATTAATATTTTTTTTTATGTCTAAATAATAATTTTATTTTTATTTTTTTCTCTTCTCTTTTTGTCTCAACAATACTATTTTATTTTGTCAAATTAGAATTATAACTATCAGGAACTCCATAGGTAGAATTGGGATGTGGTTAAAAAAGGAAAAGATAATAAACCCACAAAAGTTCCAATAATTGTTATTTTATCCATGTATTTTTATTGTAGTCTAAATTACATTATATTTCAACAATCTATTTTTATTTAAATTGTTCATGTTTTATTTTAAGTACTCCCCAGTGGTCTCGAGTATTGAGAGTCATCGTGCCACTGTCTGAATTAGCCGAGATGAATGTTTTTTTATTATTATCACTTTTTCTCCTAGATCCTAGGAGTGGCGCCCAACAAAGAGCACAATTTAATACATATTTACATTAACTGTTGTTATGTAAACAAGATTCAGAAAACACTGATACTAGACACAGAAGATTACAATTTATATAAATACCTTATTTTTTATAAAAATACCACATTACATCCTTCTTTAATTATGTTTGTAAAAGTATTCGTTAATTATTCTATTTAACAATAGAAACTGTGATACATTATGACGTCACAGACCTATAGTCTAAAACTTCAAATATTCTAGTATATTCACGTGATATGATCAACAATATAGAGTTAACCTTAACAAACACATTATCTTAAAAAATATTAACTTTGTGTACATTATTAACAGTTGAATTATTTTGAACTCACTAGGAGAGTTAAGTACATACATTTTCAACCCCACACGTTGTAAGACACCCTAGTTTCCAGAAATAGCTGAAATTCCACATAATATTGATCGTAAATTATAAAATAATATATTTTTAGTTATTTATCTAATTTTGTTACTCCAACAAGTGTTATTGGTGGAAGTTAAACATTTAATAATTGCTTTATTCCCAATAATAAGTAATTTATAGTGAATTGTTGGAGTTAACTAATAGAACATTTAATTTCTACCAAGTTTTAAATATAGTTGAACAACTTACAGCTAGTTCCCAGGGGTATGAGAAACAGCTACTCTACTGTGTCTCTCTAGTTGCTTCCACTTTGTTCACACAGGCGGAAGGGGTCAATTATTGAGACGTGGCCATGGAAGATTTAGTGGGTGAGGGCTGTGCGGCTGTAAGTTCAATCTTAGGCATGTTCCTTGCCTGAATAGTTGTTACTTCAAACTTTGAAGAGAGAACCTAATATTAGGTAATGATGGGTTAGAAAGTAAATATTGCAATGCCGAGTGAATAGATGATGTAAGAATAGGCTATGGTGGATTTGAGAGTAAATATTGCAGTTCCGAGTTTCAGGAGATTACACATTTATTGAAGGATGACTATTAAAGGTTTTCTTCTGGCGATTTGAAAACTTTACTGCGAATGTCATAAACAAAGTTTTCTTACTTAATGGAGCGTGTTCAGCCTTTTATAACATGGTGAGACACAAGTATAAGGAAAGAAATTAGTTCCCTAATAAAGTACGTTGCAAAGATATTCTTTCTTCACGAGAGCTATAGCACGTTTGAAAATCGAACATGTTTGATCCTGACACAAGGATATGAACAGCAAGCAATATACTCATATTGAGCTTACATGGTACACTAGATATCACCTCTGAGGTAATTGAATTGCTACTATTGGGGAACAACCTGTCATTCTATTGATTTTATGTGATCATTCTTCCCTCAAATATAAGACAAGATTGGTTACGCTGGTTCGTCGATGTTGCCAGTAAATCCTTCTTACCCTAAACAACACCCTCCAACATAACAGAGAGCGAGGAGTTTTGGCAACAGTTAACCAAGAGAAGGCAAATATTAAGATTTTTTCCATAATACCAGCATTTCTCTCAGCAATGATATCGGGTGTATATAAAACCAAAATTGGTCGAAAACTGTTTTATATTGAAGCTTTAATTGGTCAAATAAGGCAACCATTAAAAAATAATTTAAAACCATTAAAATAGATATCTATTGTGAACAAATAATTTGGAAATGTACTAACGAATTTTTCCACAAAGTGGTCTACTTTGATTATAATATAAATAGTTTAAGAGTCCAAAAATACTTATAGTATTTGGTAAATATCATTATTAAAAGTTACATAAATTTGAGTTTAGAGGTAAACATTTGAAATTAATTGTAACACGTTAAATTACTTATTGAGAATTATTTGAACCTAAGCATTATATAATCGTAAATAAAAAAGATGCTATTATGTCCCTGAAAAGTACCGGATGTGGTACAAAATGTAGCATATAGTGGCTCTCATGAATTAGAAACATTCTTATAACCTCTTTCATTTTTTTTATAGTACAAACAATTATTTCCTCAAAATCTGTCGTGTACGGTAACAGAAAATACTGAATAATAAAAATTTGACTTGGATGACTTATTGTCAGTGTTTTCCCTTTCTTCTATATGTTCCTTGTCCCATCTGAGCTAACCACAAAATAACTTGAGTATAGTTTATTTTATTAAAATAATATAGGAGAATTCTCATACTCATATGGAGTTTGACAAAAATTGATCTCATAAAACGTAAGATACTTTTGATTTACTTTTATGTCCCAAAGACTTAAAAATTGCATTGAAACAAACAAATAATTCAGTTAACATGATTTTCAACAAATTTACCCCCAATAAGACTATGAAATAATAAACCAAGGTCATTTAAACCCTGTATGATTAAATAAACCATGTAACGTAATATACCTACCTTTATTTATACAGTAGTATAAAATAGAAGCGAACATTCACAAATAATTTTAAAAAAGGGAATTCTTTTTTGAAGAAAATTACTCTTAAACCTCTACCTGTAATGTTTAGTTACTTTCCATACGACGGCTAATAACAGACTAGTTTTATAGTTAAGCCAATTGACTTAAGGTGAAGTGCACGTACACTAGTACGAAGGGAGAATTGTAAAGCCACAGTGAACTCGGACTTAAACCATGACCTCCATGTCACCGGTAAACTATAATATTGCGAGTCTGGTGCCTTAAGCCAATGACCCCAATAATTAAACTCAGAGACAGTCTAAATTCTCTCTACAAAACCTAGTATTTACTTAAGGGTCTAGCCCTTTATGGTGGTCGCTTGTTCAAATGATTGTGTTACTCTAGCACTAAACTGGATTGCTAGGAGGAGGAATATGGGGGCTCGATATAAATAATAAAAATAATAATATACTGGAGTGCGTCTTACCAGCCGTTTGTGTTATACGCTTAAATATTAATTACGCTAATGGGTTAGATGTTGGGAAGGTTGAATTATAAGAAGTGATTCCGCATTTTCGTTAAGGAAGAGTGGAATAATATTTAGGAAAAACACCACCCCTAGATCACTCGAGTGTATTAGAACTTCGATCTACCCTCCTTAGCAGTCTTGATCACACACGAAACTAGCACGCTAGCTAACTACGTCACTGAGGCGGGTAGATAGGGGGGGGGGGGGGGGGTTGAAGCCTGCTGGGGTGTATTGATGGTGTATTTTCACAAATGAGTTTTCACCCTCCCTCTCCGTAAATGCAAGAACAAATTGAAATACATTTTTACAACATGTTACATCCTCTCTGTGATTCTCACCTATAGTACAATGTTCTGTTCAACATATTCTGAATGCAGGTATCCACTGGTTCGATCCACTTATGTATCTTCATCATCTCACATCACTACATTACATAGCGTAGTGCGTATACCGAAGTAGTAAGACGCGTCTAATAATAACATAATTCATCCTTAAACTATAAACGTAATTAATAGATAGGCGTGTAATTGGAACAGGCTCTAAGACGCGGTGCTAAAAAAAAGTATTATTTTTTTAATCAAACTATGTCATGTATTTGATCCATGAGCAACTACGTGTCAAATGTGATACATAGCCTCCTGAAATAAATGTCCCACATCAATTACTTTACTGACTGCCTGTTACGAAACTGTTTCTGCATCATATTTGTCATCAGGAGTGAACAGTAAAAATCACCTGTTTTCAATTGAAGGAACCAATTTGATTTAAAGCCATTGTAATCGTATTTATACATTTAATTAATGGTAATCCTTAAACGCTGCGTGTTTGATGAGTTTAATTGAACTTTTGTTTAGATATGAGGGCGAGGTTGAACCAAATCTAATTGCTTACGGAAAAATATGTTCATCGTTTTTGTCCATCGTTGAATTTTAAATCCGTTGTGATTGGATGATTTGCTGTAATTTCATAGTTGAAAAAATATTGTTTTTGTATCTCTTGTTTTTCCATTAGTCAAAACCTAGTAATTCAATAAAATATAAAATAATACGGTTTTATTTTGAAATATAATACACAAAAATCTAAGAAACATGTGTATTAATCAATTAATCAATCAGGATTGTCCAATTGAGGTTCCGGCCTGCTATGCTCGTGCGGTGTACCATCAATATATCCAACCACGCTCATAACTAACTAGTAAATAAGGGTATAACATACATAACCAATTTTTAGGTAAAATGTGTTCACCTGTTGGAAAAATTGTCGTCTAAATATTTAGCTATAATCTTAGCGATTTAAAGATAATTTATTTTGAATTCGTATTTAATGTTTCTATTAAAAAACGAAGGGATTTTAGTGAGCCGAAAGAAGAGAGTATATGTAATCCTCAAAACAACCAGAAGGCTGTTTATAAATCTTAACGTGTTGGTGGAATGAGGAGGGAGTGGGAGGTCTTTGGCCTGCGTTGCATGTCGTCGGAAATTCTTGTATAGTTAAAACTAACGTCAGGATGACCTTCAGTTGTTTATGGGCCTTTAATTCTTTAAATTGACGAATGACCCCTGGACACGGGAATAGATTATGCCGATGCTCTAACCAATTAGCCATCAGGAATTTTCCCGTGTTCAGGGTCATTCCCTAATCATATTTTAAGGCAGAATCATAATTTAAATTTAAATTTTATAAATTTATCATTAATTAAAACTAGGCTATAAACAAATAATATGTTTATTATCGTATTGAAATATAGTTATGAAATGGTAACATAAAAACTTTCGAAATATATATATATATTTAGTGGTAGAGGGTCAGTCACGTAATGCAATTTCAAAAAATGACCCAAGTATTCTATCACAACTTATTACAAATAAAAGTAGATCAATGTGATTTATCAACTTAATAAATCACAGTTTCTATTCCTTCTATCATAACAAAACTTTGAAACGATATACTCTTGTTAGTAGTTGATTTCATTTACATATAAGCCTTTTAAAGTAATTAATTCGCCACCTTTAATTTATTCCCCTCGTTCATCTTTGATCTTCTTAATACCCATTCCGTATCATTCTAATATTTTATTATTATTATTGGTTTTAGATGAGGAAGGCTGTATTTTAAAACCAACTATCCAAATTTTCAATAAGGGTGAATGGGGAACTATTTAGGAGAAACCACCTTGAGTACATCAGCTGGGAGTTAACCCACAAACATTATCCTTCCCATTGTTGGAGAACCAAACAAGACGAGACTGACGCTTTGTTTCCGTGTGTCCACTGGTGCGAGTATCATTGTATTAAACCAGACTCGTTGTCAGCCTTTCCGATCACTGAGCGGGTAAAGGGTAAGAGTGAAAGACGACCAAATAAAAAATGGACGTCACATACAAGACCAAACTTGATCTAAATAAATCCAAAATGGATGAGATAACTCCGGACAGTTACATCCAGACAATAATGGTTGTTCCGACCAACCGTGTGGATAAAAACAAGAACTCTTGCTATGGCTTTCTACAGAACAAGGATTGGTGGGGTGAGAAGGGGCCGTGAGGGGTAGTCTGGAAAGGGGGGTGGAGGGATAGTGTACGGTCACGCCCAAGGGATCAACATGGTGGCTTGATCACAACCCGCTGATACATGGTAATGAGTTGCACGCACAACAGTTTTACATACATTACCCGCCCACTACACGCAACAACTTTCATCCCCTCTACCGTCATCTATCCACTCATTTCTCCCCCCCCCCACCCTCAAACCATCCATTTACACAAGCTCTTTCCTGGATGCTTGCGTGCACCCTACCCCCTAATTTTTTATTTGAAGTAATGAGGAAATGTTTTAAACGACTGCTGAAATTATTTGAACGGAATTGTTTCACTTGTGTACTTAAGTGTGCGTGTGTTTTAAATAGTGATGCATATTTCTCCTAGTAAGAATAATGAAGGGTATAGGCCCTGTGCTAAACATTATTTTGCTATTTTATTGATTACATATAAATAGTAATAATACAATTGTAAATTATTTACTTTTGATTTTCTATAAAATAAAAAAATTCATATATCCTTCTTTAAATCTATTAAGTTCTCAATATAGATATATAGAGGTTTAACCTACTAGCTCATTGATAAATTGGTTCAAATTCACCGTACTCATAGGGTATTAATATGTGTAATAAGGGATAAGTTTGTCTTTTAAACCACAGATAAAAAAATTAATTACTGTAGTAGAAGACCAGGACCGAATTAATTATTTAATTAAAATTTGAATAAAATGCTCATATTATTGGTAGGGTACTCCCTCCCAATCCCCGTTAGAATATATAATTTGGTTCACAAATTTACCAAATGTATTGCTTTTGAAAATATATATTTACAAAATATTATTTTTGTTTATGAAAATTATTATATGTGTTCTTAAAACAGTAGCTAGAGGGGACCAAAGATATTATTTGCTGTTTGATAAAAGTATTATGTAGTCTTTACAAAAGTCGGATAAAATTACAAATCAGTATCTTACTAAGCCTATAACTTACTAACATAATAGTATTTACCAAATTAATTTAAAAAAAAATATTTGTCATCTTAATAAATTAAAGTTTCTGTTCCAATGTTCGATTTATTCAGAGCTTAATATTTTTAATCGATTGTAGCTGATAATACCAACTTTCTAATCCTGGCTGAGTTTCCTAATGTGTCGTTTTCCACATGTTATTATTCTGTTCTTACCATTTATTTTAAGCGCTAGTGCGAGTGCATTTATTCAAAGCTACATTTATAATATTCTTGGCCTCTTTGATTAAATTGTTAGTGATTATTTTATTACGTTATTGACTCGATTGGATGCTTAAGGTTAGAAACGGCTGGTTGCACCAAGGTCTGTTTTAAACATGTGATTCATCATTGGGGATTTCGGATCCACTCTCCTGAGGTGGATGCATTAACTTTAATTATCTTCCTCTAAAGTCTAAACTTATGCTGTTTAAAGTCCTTTTTATAAAAAGTATAAGTAAAAACAGAGTGACCAACCTCGGTGATCGTGTGGTCTAAGGCATCATACTCACAAAACATTAGCCTGGCAATAGTGGTATATCAGGTTTAGATCCCAGTTGGGTGTACTGAAGGTCGTTTTTCTTAAACGATTTTCTACTCTCCATCCACGCAAACGTGGATACACTTTCTTTAGATTCGACTTTACTATTCCCTCAAACATTAGCGTTATTATTACATATCCGTACAAATCAAACATGTGTTAAGACTCGGAGCTAAAATACGAACAATAAGAAACATAGTGGTCCATCACCTTAGCTAAGTCAGTGTCCTGTCTGCCTACTGAGATAATTACCTTTATTTCTATTCCCAGAATGACCGAAAAAAATATCATTGATTATATATGTGTTTCCCTTTCACAGTGATGAGCTATAGACTGGGAGGTGCTATGCATATTTTTATATCTAAATTAGTTTATATGTCATGTGCCTATATTATTAGTCGATTCAGAAAGTGCACGTTAAATACCACATATAATTAACAAACAAATAAAACATAGTGTTAAATTAACTAATACAACATTTTCTTTTTACTTTTGCTTTACGTTTTAATTAACATTTATGATTTACGAAATTAATCATTCTATTAGAACAGGTACGAGTAAGTTCGAGCTTAGAATATATGCACCAGAATTTATGTGGCAGGGAATGAAAAAAATTTGTACAAAATATAATTTAAGTGGGCCTATACCAGGCTGGAGTTTGAACCTAAATCTCCAAATAACTGATATATCAGATTAAATAAACCTGATATATATTCTACGTTCCAGCCTCAAATCAATAAATAAAATAGCTAGCTTATTATAACCAGAAGAAACATTGAGGTATTATGAAGTGACGGCCAATCTATAAAGGGATGCAATCATAGTCACAAATAACAAGCTGGCTTAATATAAATATCATGAGTCTTGAGAAGTCAAAATTTTATTCATATGTCTTCTTTTAAGCATTGTGACTTAATACCCGTTCGGATTATATGAATATGACTGTTGTCTTCTAAATAAACTAGTGTGCTAGGAATTAGGAATTTATTATAGAGAAAGTTCACCCACATTTTTTTAGAAAGGGGGAGGGGGGGAGGCGAGAGAAAACCATTTAGTAAAAAACATTCTCAGAACACCCAACCGGAATTCAAACCCCTATCTCTCCATCATCAACAGTCCAATCTATTGCAAGAGTGACGCCTCAGAGCCCTTTCACACATTGTGAGTTTAACCTGCCACCTTCGCTAGGAGAGGTACCGTTTGAAGTAAGGTTTGCTTGTTTAAATGCATCCTTTCACGAAAGGTGAGTGCACCCACTAGTTCTCGCAGGCTGTCTCGCTGGCTGAAAAATTAGACACCTTTAGGAAAGAGGTGTTACATTAAAAAGTAAAAATACTAAAGGGGATGCACTCCAAATGGTAAATACTGTCAAATCATTCATGTAAAAAAATACTAAATTTTAAAATTCTTATTATTACAAAACTAAAATTAAAATTATTTAAGGTAACCTGGTGGTCTAGGGTAAGGTGTCGGACTTCTGTGCTGGCGGCCGGGGTTCAATCCTTGGTCCCGGCACAGATTTATCTGATTTCCAAACCCTTCCTTCACCTCTGACAAGACATCTTGTGAATGTGGGGAATGCCAGGCCACCACCGTGGTTCGGAATCCACGTTAAACTGTTGGTCCTTCATTTCATCTCACAATCACCCTACCATTACACATTAGCGTAAGTGCGTATAACCCGAACTGGTAGTAAGACGCGGTGCTAATAATAATAATAATAATAATAATAAAATTATTTAAAATGTTAAAACTTACTCTCAATTTTTACCCAGAAATTTTATTTTAAAAATTGTAACATTAGTAATGGCTAAGCATTTTCCTCATTTGATTATAAATGGCTTTCATAAACCTTCACCTCTAGAGTGTTTTTTTTTCTTTTTCACTATAGAAAATAACTATTCAGATACTAATACATGCTTTCCAAAATTGTACACATTTGTTTCGCAAATTTAACAATTTTTGGGATCAATTTTTTGGTAAGTAGAGAGTAATAATTTGGTGCGACAAACTCACTTGACAGATTTCCCCAAATAAAGACAAATTTCCAAATCACATAAAATTAATTAGTGTAATTCTATAGCGTTTAAAATAAGATGAATTATTGGATCATATTTTATATTTGATCATAAAAAGTTCTGTGGGTCACAAGGTATTATTTTAGCACCATGTCTTTACTAGCCTTTCGGATTATACACTACGCAATCATTGACACGGCTACACGTGGCCTGTGGGCCACAATATTGACATACCTGCCATAGACCATGCGACCAGTGAAGTGGGGTTTGAATTTATACGGGGGTTCTTTATACTAGAATCGAATTTTTTCTACTAGTACTGAAAAAGGTTAGCGTGATAATGATTTATCCAATATTCTCGTCGCATATCATCAAAAGCTCAATAATTCGTTGCCATAAACAAACCATTTATCGTTCTTTGGGTTTCCTACCTACCGAGCTAGCACGCGATTTAATTGGTTCCCTTGGCACGATGACGTCACGAAATTAAAACAATTGCTCAGTCACGCGTTGTCTTTTTTTTTTACTGTCCTGTGCGTGAAAAGAATAAAGCAGAAAAAAAAACTCTGGAAATACTAGTTTATTGTTTATAGCCAGCTCGAAACTAAAATCAAACATAAGACCAAGCTTTCGATTTCTTTCGATTATGTACGTTTTTTAAACAATTCTTACTCTTATAGGCTTGATTTTATTTATAACAATTTACCTATCGTAAAATTTATTTGCAAGAAAAATTAGTAAAAGAATGTTAATATTTTAAATACGTTGTATCGAGTATTTAACATTTTATTCCATTAATATGTATTAATCCGTGTATATGACCATATATTAAAGTTTGCAAATGTATGTATACACATGAAGGTTATATATTATATAACAATACATTTTATGTGTTTCTATTAATATATGTAAGTATGCTCACTGCGTTTACCTCGCAGAGTAGTACTTTTGCCTTAAACGATTACAAAATGGCCCTATCTTATAAGATACCCCACAGTAGAACCAATCGATGTAGGCTTTCTGTAACCTTTAAGGGGAAATATCGGGCACTGATATATGATCACATACTTGTATGAGCCTGTATTTATATGTATATATATATATATATATATATATATCTTTAATGTAATATGAAATGTCTTAAAAATATATTTATTTATTTGATATCCATGATAACTTTTATATTTTATGGCTATTTTTAGAAATTTGATAAAATTATTATGTCTATCTCAATACCAAAGTTAGTTATTAAGATCATATTCTCTAATTTGGTAAACATGGATTGTTTCATTAGTTAAATAATTGAATAATTAACTTAATGAGGATTATAAGTTAGTACCAATACTTGGATATAATTGGTATTAAAAATTGGGTGTATTAATTTACGGGACTAAATTTGAAGCATATTTTCAGATAATTTATGATATTAAAATATAATGATCCCAGCTTTCTTTCAGTGTGGGAGTTTCCTATTATGTGATAATACTAATAGTACATTATACAATCATTTTTAAAATATATTTTTAGCTACAATAGGGCCTATATAGTAATCGATTAACCTTTCGTTAACGGAACAGTAGGATTTAAATGTTGTTACTTAAATTTTATTTTATCAAATTCACTTTAACCTATGTTACTAAAATTTAACTGTATGGTAAAATGCTATAAAATATAAATTTTTCACCTTAACATTAAAACCCAAATTAAGAATTTAATTTCTGGTATGTTAACAAAATTAATTGATTACATATATACGAGACTCTAATAATAAATGGATGTAGGGAATAACTTAAAATAATGTTGATTTTAATAAATGCAATTAATAAAAATAAAGGGAGCAATAAACCAGAATTAATCTCTTCTTTGTAAAATTATTATATTAATATCCCGTGAAAAATATGAAACAAAGCAATATATATTGTTATAGAAATTTAATGGAAAAAAAGAACATCGAATTTCTTCATAGACCTTAGATCTAGATGAAATAAAAAAAAACTATTTAACTGTAACAACTCAACCCCAACCCAGCACTATTTTCTGTTATTATTTAAGAGTTATTGGATTTAATTAATACAAGAGAACACACTAGAAAAAATTGGATAAAAATAACTAGATTATAAAAGCAAGATCACCTTCTTTTGTACACTATAAAATTTAAAAAATAGATGAAAGGGCGGGGGGTGGGGGGAGGCAAATAAAAGTACTCAAGTATGGTAAATTAATTAACTAGAATAGTTAATTTAAAAAGTATAAAAACGGAATTTAGAGCATATAAAACATAATACACAATTTGCCCGCTGCAGAAAAAATATGGACCGTAGTTCATTTATTTTCATCTTTAGTTAGACTCACATTTGAGGACGAATATGGAGAAAAATAATTAAACATTAGTTAAGACATAATGGGAGGAGTAAATATTTATATTACCTAATTTTAAGCCCACTTGGATAACAGGTAAACCCCAACTAGAATTCTGTTGGGATCATCAATGACATTTTGGATATAATATACTTAAAAGAAAAGAAATAACGATGGAACCAAGAGGACCACTCTTAAACATTGGTAGCCCAGGTACAAAAACATGTGCATTTCAAAACCAGAATTTTAAAATATAACTAGATCTTATTAAATTAGGTTAAGAATTGATAAAATATTTATTTGTCATGACTAGTGCGGGTTATTTACCACTCTCAGAGGTTGGAAATTTTAATGACTAGTTAGTAGATCCTTTTGCACGGACGTTTGCACCTCGAAACTAAAATTTTAAAATCTCGATTATATTTGTTTTTAATTAAAGACATGCTAGGTTAATCCCCAGTAAATACAGGGCTTAATCCACTTACTTTAAAGTTACCATTCACGTACAGTCATTAAACTAGAAACATTTATTCTGGGCAACTCCATGTACTTCAGTTAGTATTTGTATAAAAATTATGTAGCTACCTTTTCTCTAACAGGGGCTAACAACAAATTTAGCTAGGTCATAAATGGCTGACGATTAATTATTTATTATTATTATTATTATTATTATTATTATTATTATTATTATTATTATTATGCAGCCACGCCTTCATTTTATTAATCCAAAAGGTAGGTATGTAATAAGTTTATCGGAAGAAGTGTTATTATTATTACTGTTAGCACCGCGTCTTACTACCCGTTCGGGTTAAACGCACTTACGCTAATGTGTAATGGTAGAGTGATTGTGTGATGAAATGGAGGACCTACATTTTAACGTGGAATCCGAACCACGGTGGAGGCCTGGCATTCCCCACATTCACAAGATGTTGGAAGAAGTGCATCCACAGAATAGTTGAAGGAGATGGGTCGGGGAAAGGATGGTATAGATCACAATAACCTCATATTTAAAACGAAATAAAATGTACCCAGCTATAGTTCATGTCACAAGCTTTCCATCAAACGTAACACTGTGCATTGCTATTTTAACGCCTTAGACCATGCAACAAACTACGATTATCAAATTACATCAGGAGCTATGTACAATATAAATATTCTTGTTTCTAGACTTTGGCCAACATATGCGAGTGCTCACAACAACTTGGGCACTCTGATGACAGGAACAGATGAGGCTGAAAGTCATTTCTTGGCCGCCATAAGATACTCTCCGAACCACGTCAATGCTCATTACAACCTAGGACAAGTCTACAGGTGAGTGAATGTCACTTCTTGGCCGCCATAAGATACTCTCCGAACCACGTCAATGCTCATTACAACCTAGGACAAGTCTACAGGTGAGTGAATGTCATTTCTTGGCCGCCATAAGATACTCTCCGAACCACGTCAACGCTCATTACAACCTAGGACAAGTCTACAGGTGAGTGAATGTCATTTCTTGGCCGCCATAAGATACTCTCCGAACCACGTCAACGCTCATTACAACCTAGGACAAGTCTACAGGTGAGTGAAAGTCATTTCTTGGCCGCCATAAGATACTCTCCGAACCACGTCAACGCTCATTACAACCTAGGACAAGTCTACAGGTGAGTGAAAGTCATTTCTTGGCCGCCATAAGATACGCTCCGTACCACGTCAATGCTCATTACAACCTAGGACAAGTTTACAGGTGAGTGAATGTCACTTCTTGGCCACCATAAGATACTCTCCGAACCACGTCAATGCTCATTACAACCTAGGACAAGTCTACAGGTGAGTGAATGTCATTTCTTGGCCGCCATAAGATACTCTCCGAACCACGTCAACGCTCATTACAACCTAGGACAAGTCTACAGGTGAGTGAATGTCATTTCTTGGCCGCCATAAGATACTCTCCGAACCACGTCAACGCTCATTACAACCTAGGACAAGTCTACAGGTGAGTGAAAGTCACTTCTTGGCCACCATAAGATACTCTCCGAACCACGTCAATGCTCATTACAACCTAGGACAAGTCTACAGGTGAGTGAATGTCACTTCTTGGCCACCATAAGATACTCTCCGAACCACGTCAATGCTCATTACAACCTAGGACAAGTCTACAGGTGAGTGAATGTCATTTCTTGGCCGCCATAAGATACTCTCCGAACCACGTCAACGCTCATTACAACCTAGGACAAGTCTACAGGTGAGTGAATGTCACTTCTTGGCCACCATAAGATACTCTCCGAACCACGTCAACGCTCATTACAACCTAGGACAAGTCTACAGGTGAGTGAATGTCACTTCTTGGCTGTCATAAGATACTTTACGAACCACTTTAACGTTCATTACAACCTAGGACAAGTCTACAGGTGAGTGAATGTCACTTCTTGGCCGCCATAAGATACTCTCCGAACCACGTCAACGCTCATTACAACCTAGGACAAGTCTACAGGTGAGTGAATATCATTTCTTGGCCCCCATAAAATACTCTCCAAACCACGTCAACGCTCATTATAGGCTAGGGCAAGTCTACAGGTGAGTGAATATCATTTATTGGCTGTCATAAGATACTTTACGAACCACTTTAACGTTCATTACAACCTAGGTCAAGTCACAAAGGAGTAAGTATCACTTCTCGATCACCATAAGCTACTCTCCGAGACACGTCAACGCTCATTACACCCTTATACAAGTCTACAGGTGAGTGAATATCACTTCTTGACTTCCATAATATTCTCTCAGAATCACGTCTACGCTCATTACAACCTTGGACAAACCTACAGGTGAGTGAATATCCCTTATTGACTGCCATTAGATACTCTCAGAATCACGTCAAAACTCATTAAATCTTGGACAAGTCACAGGTAAATAAGTATCACTTCTTGACCACCATAAGATACTCTCAGAGCCAAGTCAACGCTCATTAAAACCTTTGACATGTCTACAGGTGAGTGAATATCACTTCTTGACTGCCATAAGATATTCTCAGAATCACGTCAACGCTCATTAAAAGCTTGGATAAGTCACAGGTGAATAAGTATCACTTCTTGACCGCTCCGAGCCACCTCAACGCTCATTACAACCTTGGCTGAATGGGTTGCCCCTGTTGCCCCAACCTCCCCACTTGCCAATAGTGACATTGACTAGCATTGGGAAGTTTTGGCTGATTTGATATGCGAGTTACAGGTTGTTTTCACAAACCCTTATCCTCGTTGCATGAACTTAATATTAAATGACTTGGTACCTATGATTTAATTGTACAAAGTACACGGTTTGAGTTGGTTTGTAGCCCGACACAAGATATCCACCTTGGCAGAAGCGCCAAGCTAGGTCACCTGTGAAAGGGCTGTATTGCTTTGTGAGTTACAGGCAGCATACGCTAGCCCTTATCCTCATGGAATGATAGTGAGAGATGGGTGAATTGGTATGATGAGTGATGGAATGAATATGAAGTTGTGAATGTTACATTTTACCGTTACCTTTTTACCTTGATACCGTTTACCTTGTTACCGTTTACCTTATTACCTTTTACCAAAGTTTTGCAACCATTTTATTCCAGTCTTGGCCGTTTGTATGGTCTTTCTTCCTGTGTGTCGTAGTCACCTAGTGCTCTTATTATTGTGTTTTCGTGGTTTGCTGCTTGGTCGTAAAATCTGCCTCTTCTTTCACGGAAGATTTCGTCGAGTGTCTTGCTTTTAGTCATTTCGTGTAGTTGGTCGATTCTTGTCCTTATGTCCACGCCCGTTATCGTCCTAAGTATTTTATTTTGTGTTATTTGGAGTTTTCTGAGGTGGGTCTTGGCTGCATAGCCCCATACAACGCAGCCGTAAAGTAATATCGGTTGAATAACGCTTTTGTATATCGTCAGTTTCGTTTGTTGAGTTATCCGGTTACCTTTGAGCAAAGGGTAGAGTTGAACGAATATCGCCTTTGCCTTCTTGTTTGTTTCAGTAGTGTGTTTTGTCCATGTTAGTTTTTTGTCAATATGAATCCCTAGGTACTTTGTGTCCGTCTTGAAGGGTATCTCTTCCTGGTATAATGTAAAGTTTTCTGGTGGTGTCTGTCTTCTTCTTGATACGACGATCGCTGCTGATTTGGCTGCATTCACCTTGATTCTCCATTTGGAGAGCCAGGTTTCAAAAGTCTTTAAGTAACGTTGCAGTGCTAGGGAGGCATAATAAATGTTCCTTTCTCTTGTGTATATTAAAGTATCGTCGGCGAAGAGTCTTGTAGTCATTCTCGGTCTAGTCGGGACGTCTGACACATAGATATTGTATAAGAAGGGAGCCAGCACCGACCCCTGCGGTACACCCGCCTCCGCTTGTACTTTTTCAGATAGGGTGCCTTCAATGGATACTTGAAATTGTCTGTGATTGAGGTAGTTGTATATCAGGTGTATGATGCCACTTGGGAAGTTATGGTTAATCAGTTTTTGGGTTAGTCCGATATGCCATACCTTATCGAACGCTTTCTCCACGTCTAGAAAGATGGCTATTAGGTATTCGTGGTTGTTGAAAGCGTCCGTGGCGTCTTCAGCGAAATTTAGTAATGGGTGGATGGTTGAATGCTGTTTCTTGAAACCAAATTGGATGTCTGGAATGATCTTGTGGTCCTGTGTGTGTCTCTGTAGTCTTTCTAGTATCAGTATTTCAAAAAGTTTTCCCGTTGTGTTTAAAAGGCTTATAGGGCGCCTATTTTGAGGGAAGATTGAGTTTTTCCCAGGTTTAGGAATGGATATCACCTTGGCCTCTTTCCAGGTTTTAGGGAAATATGAAATTTTTAGGGCTGCGTTGAAAATCCTTTCGAGGTGGTCTATTGCTGTCTCAGGTAAGTTCCTTAGCATTTCGTTCTTTATTCCGTCCAGTCCTGTGGCCTTGTTCTGTTTTAGTTTTTTGATAGTCTCTTGGATCTCTTGTGTTGTTACGGGGGCTGGTGTCTCAGTTATTGGTCGGTGTAAGAAGTTGTTGACTACAACCTTGGCTAAGTCTACAGATGAGCTAATATAACTTTTTGACCAACATAAACTACTTACTCTCCGAGCCAAGTCAACGCTCATTACAACCTTGGACAAGTCTACAGATGAATTGTCACTTTTTACCAGCATAAGATATTCCTGTACCATGTCTACGTTCATTTCAACATAGTAAATATTTTCAGGAGGGTTTTAAATTAATCTTTTTAGATACATAAAAATATATTCTTACCTTTTAATTCTTACTTCTTGATTAGATAACTTTTACTCAATAATTTTATCAAAATAGTTCTAATATAATTGACAAATAAAGAGGATTTTATGTTAAATTAAATGAGCTGTAAGTTTCCTTGAAGTAGTAAAGTAGAAATAAGTCTTGGTCTAACTATAAAAGCATATTTTTCTTGTCGTCATATCTCACCACCCGTTCGTGCTACAGTACCATGATCGCGTTAGTGTGTTGGAGAAGAGGAAGGTGTGATTCAGAGGAACTGAAACTGCACCACGCCCATTAGGCTACATTAGACCGAGATTCAAATCCCGATCTTCCCTCCATTATAAATACATTCTATTGCGATAGTGAAACCTTTGACCAGTATTATCCAACTTTTTTCCGACTAAGAGCCGCACAATATCTTGGAGAATTTGCTGGTGGCTATATATGAGATGTATATAGGGGCCTGTAACACTTAGTTCCCAAATATTACACCCATAATCATGGGTCCATATAAGCCCATACATACATATATTATACAGGAAAAAATATACTACCCACTTTGGTGGCCACATGGTCTAAGGCGCAACTCTCGCACTATAGTATAGTGGCTAATATGGGGAGATTTGGGTTTAATCCAGGTCGGTTGCACTTTGGGTGGTTTTCCCTAAATGGTTTTCCACTCTCCCTATATGGAAATGTGGGTGCATTTCCTCTAAATTAGGTCTTTATAATGCCTAAAACATTAGTGTAACTATAGCATAAGCGTATAGCCCAAAAGGGTGGTAAGACGCGCTGCTAAATATAACCAACATACCCTACTTATGATTACGGAAACTACATGAAAGTTAATAAGTATTTACGTCAGTTACAAAATTCTAATTATTGGTGTTGTACTGAATATCTTCTATATGTAGTATTTCAATTTGAGCTAGTGGGCCTTACAAAACATACTATCGGCCTCAAGTGGCCTGTGGGCAGTGGGTTGGACCCAACTCTTAGACCATTCAATCAGCGAAGATGGTAAGTCGTTATCGAACCTCCTGACTGCCCATGTTAGATTCACAAGCCCTAGTTGCATGAACACCAGCACAAATCCTATTTATTAATTCTCATAGGCCTACTTTTACATTAACTTTCAAGCATGAGAGGCACATTATCACTGTCTATGTGTTGACTTATACCTTAATAACATTAGTCAAGCGTATAACCCGAACGGTTAGTAAGACGCGGTGCTAAATAATAATAAATAATGAATAACATTAGTTAGTGTCTGGATTCAATTTGGGGGCTTGTGTCAAAAGTCCAAGTTTGTATTTATCTTGTTCATTAGTAAGAATAAAATAGCCGAAGTTGTTATGCATATATTTAGTGAGAATCACTACACACAGATATCATATTTTGAAAATTGAAAAATGACGCCTGGACACGGAACTCATTAGTGTTTTGCAGAGTAAATGGAAGTAAAGTAGAAAGTTTCTTATATTATTACAATTCCCCCTAAAAAAAAAATTGTTAACATATCCATTTTTTCAGCTATAATTTTAATAGAATATATTAATTTCAATTGGCTAAGTAAACACATTTCCCGACTTTAAAGTCTATGTTGTTTAAATATTATAATTAGAGGGGAAAAAATAATATTCAGCAAAGTGTTACAAATGACACGCTTCATAGACAACTGTTTAAGAATATTTAACCGTTTAAAATATCATTTAAATACATTACTATTTAAATTTAATCAGATACATTTTTGATTTATTGATACAGCTTATAGCATGAGGGTGGTTTTATTCTTTTATTCTTGTTTTTACAGTGTCATGGAGGTTATGGTTCGAATCACGGCTGAGCGTATTTTGGGTGGTATTTATTAAATTATTTATATCATTCACTCAATATGTATGTGGGTATATTTTTACTCAATTACATCTTTCAAAATCCTCCTATAAACAAAATTAGTATATATGAGTCGTTTTAATTGTTATAATGGATAACGGTATCACCCTCGTGTTAGACTGGCTCACTGCTGAAGGGGAGATCAGGATTAAAACTCCTGTTGGATCTACTGGAGGTGATTTTTCCAAAAATTATTTCCCACTCTCAATACTTGAAAATGCGGTTAGATTACCTCTAAAGTTATTTCGGTCACAACTTTACTTCGTTAGAGTAATTATCATAAATGCATACAAAGCTAACATTATTATTATTATTATTAGCACCGCGTCTTACTACCCATTCGGGTTATACGCCCTTACGCTAATGTGTAATGGTAGGGTGATTGTGAGATGAAGTGAAGGACCTACAGTTTAACGTGGAATCCGAACCACGGTGGAGGCCTGGCATTCTCCACAGTCACAAGATGTCTTGTCAGAGGTGAAGGAAGGGTTTGGTAATCAGATAAATCTGTGCCAGGACAAAGGATTGAACCCCGGCCGCCAGCACAGAAGTCTGACACCTTACCCCTAGACCACCAGGTCACCTTATTACAAAGCTAACAGTAATAGTTGTAGAAACAGGTAGTAAACCACAGTGATAATATATAATAATACTAACACAGTTTACTACTCGATTTATACATTTTTTTACAACATTGCTTGTTATGAAAATTTCAGATTATACCTATGTATATATATATAATGTATAGTAATGTATATATGATTATACACATGTATATGTATATATATATATATATGATTATACACATATTTATGTATACATGTATATATATATACATATATATATATAGTGCAATCTAATTTAACGGACATCTCCGAATAGCGGATTGTTCACTATAACGGAAAGTTTAAATTTCTCCTGTAAAATTTCATGGACTCTTACGGTGAAATATCCTTCCCATATAGCACACTCAATTATATTTTGCCTTAAATTCATGAGTGGTGATAGATTTGGTTTAAGGATGAAACTTTTAAGTTATGTCTTGGAATAGTGGAGCGCAATGCCAAAATTTTTGGATTTTGTTTCCATATTCAGTTATTATTTATACAATTATATTTTGTTTGCTCCACGTCTTACAATCCCATCTCGGCTATTCTCGTTTATCCGTACACAGAGGGTATATATAAGTAAGACTAAATCATTTACTAAAGATAAGCCCTCAAAATACTAGTCAGGGATTCGAGCCCCAATTTGCAACTGCAAACATTTTCATATTAAAGTGTTGAAACAATGTGGTACTTCTATAAATCTTTAACTATCTTAACTGGAAAAGTAATTAAATAGTTCTAGGTTCATTACCAAAATATTTAGCTTACACCTACACTCATTAGTTGAAGGGCATGTGGGGTTATCTAGGTTAAGTTACTTGGTTACTTGGTTTGCTGTACAAACACTGTAGTTATTGTTTTTTTTGCACCTCATCTTACTACCCGTTCAGATTATATTTTTATCTTCTATTTAAACTAATGTTTTTAGAGATTATGATGTTTATATTTAGAAGTATACTCACATTTTCTTGTAGGGAGAGTGGAAAATAATTTTTTTTAAACCACCGTCAGTACACATGACAGATTTGCACCTCAATTTCCCCGTCATTGGCAGTATAGTCTACTTCTAGAGTAGCACACAAGACCATAAGGTCATCGAGAATGGTACTGTGTGTTCTTTAACTGCACATGAAATCTAACCATGATCAATAGGAAGGTATTTAGTTTATTAAGATGCATAAAGTCTCTTGGCCCGTTATTCCCCTATGCAAGGGGTTCTGTTGAAATTATTATGGAAAGTGGACAGGGTGGAAGCAGATGTCCCTTGGGATTGAAGCAGGAACAATGTTATATAGTCCATTGTATAGTCAGTAACATAAATAACCTCCTATACAAATTTTATTTATGAGTTTCTTATATATGAGCCTACTGATAAAAGCTTTCTAGAAAACTAACATATTAAAATAAAATCTTGTTTATTTAGAAGAATATTTGATCAGTTATGAAATTTTGTTTAATAACTTTAGGGAAATGGCTTTATAATAAAAATTTTGCTCATGATTATACGCATCAACTCTCTCTGTGATAGTCTGCTCCCAGCAATATGATGCATCAGGAAGGGAAGTGTTGAGAAGGGGGCAGGGTGGTGGTAAGGGAAAGGCCAACAAACATGACTATAGACACGTTACTGTAATTGCTATCAAAGTGTGTCTCGTTAAAGGAGGACAAAAGGAATCCCTTGGAATAATTAAAGACTCTTGCCAAAGTACTCGTATCTCTCCTCCCCTCTGGTACCCTTTCTCAACCCTATAGGGATTCAAGTTTACTTGTTGTTGACTTGTTTGCAGGGGTGTCCGCTTTTAACAATTGCTAGTCTAAATTGTAGTTTCCCGGTTTGATCTGTCTCTCATTCACGACCCATTTTGACCCCTCTGATGCTATTTTACCTCCCACAACCCCCAAGTTGTTCTTGTTTATATAAACACAGTCCATACACTATCAAGCATTGTTCAAAATTGATTCTAAACCAGGGAAATGTTTTAACAATGGATCGCTACTCCTCCTAATAGAAAAAAAGTAGAAAGAGTTCTTCACAATTTAAATATATTTTCACTTGAATGATTTAAAGTTTCGTTCACTCCAGAACATTTTTCGGTTGTTGTTAAAATGAAATGGAAATTCAAAATATTTTTTTAATCTAGTGGCAGTAAGATTGACAGCAAGATTTTTTTTATTTTGTTTTAAAATAAAGTTTTTCTTGTTTCCTTTTTCGCATTTGATATTCTACTTTTTTAAATAAAAAAATACTCTTTCTAATATTACTCTTTTTTTAAATTTTGTTAAACTCGTCCTATACTTGATTGTCTTTACGTGATGTTTGGGGTTTGAATCCATGCTGAGTCTACTTAGGGCTGTTTATCAAATCTGATTTATCATTGTGATTTTACCACCATTTTAACGTCAATACGGGTACATTTCTTCTCAATTTGACTTTTCAAATTTCTACTCGCTATTGAAATTAGATGCGAATATTACGAACGGGCTTTGAGACACAGTGTAAAAATATAAATAAAACAATGTACTGATCTTTAATTAAGATCTTTTATTTTAAAATAAATATCCCATTAAAGGTTTGTAACTAGGATGAGTCTTGACTATATTTGGCCGACACGTAAGAATTTAATCGGAGCTCAACTTTTTTTTAAATTGATTTTTTTAGGTACGCTGATAAAAAAAATGATTCAAGGCATGTGGAGTGTAAAATAATGAGCCACACATAAATTTATATAATCTATACAATTTATGAATACTTAAATTGTCCTGAAAAATTAAGAAAATAATAAATTTTCAATGGCTTGAAATATTTCAAATTGTGCTAAAAGGTTATGTGGGTTGTCTTAAAAATTAGAAAAATGAAATAATTCTGCTATACTTTTGCGACAGTTAACGAAATATGCACATTTTAAATTGTATCTACAATTCATGCGATTTTCTAGAGAGCACTCACAAAGTGTTTTTTTTAGTGAATTTCATAGATAATACTGAAAAAATACATATTTTTTGGTTTGAATAACCTGAAAACTGTAAAAGCCACAAAAGTGGTCGCTCATTATGTACTGGATTGCTGGTGATATAAATAGGTTTTTGAATCCCGGTCAGGAATATATACTTCATTCTGTAAGGATCTTAATATTTAACTGGAAATTTTGTAAATTGGGCAGATGATTCAATGGAGGGAGATGGGGCTCATTTTATATATTTCCTAGTAAGGGACCTGTGTGTAATAAAAGTTTCCCTTTAACATGTACTCAATTGACATAAAAGCCTTACTAAATTCTACACATGCAAAGCCCTAGTTAAAATATATATACTTTCTCTCGACTCCTTAGAAAGATAAGTATTTTGATAGATGTCGATGTTTCATGACCCCCTGGAACCAAAAAAGTGTATTTTGTAACATCGTCTGTCTGTATCTCAGACTAGAGGTGAAACAATTTTACTGCTCAGGCTAATATTTGATATCTAAGGATTTTGTAAAATTACTTCGATAAGTTTGTAGAACTATATACATCTAACCCTAGAATTAAGGTAAAAAAAATAGAGATATTCAATTTTCTCAATCTACTTTAACGGTTTTTACTAAATGTCGTATCTAGAAACTGTTTAGGATAAAACCATTTTCAATTCTCAATTTCCAATCAAAATGACTTTGAGAGGACTTTAAATTAACAAAGACTTACAATTATGATAATATATCCACAAATATTTGATATTCGAAGTAACAAATCATTACCAAGTTGTAGTACGATCAGAATTTTAAAAATATTTGAATTATATTTTATAAGACTAACAGTTTCCGAGATGTTTGCAATTATAGTTTTTTAAATGGAGATCTATGGAATCTTTATGCTAATTGGTGAACAGATATACTATTTTTTTCTCAATATATTTATTTAACAGGCCTATAATTTAATTTATCCTCTTTGATTGTGTGTTTTTGCAACAATGTCCATTATTTCGTTTGACACATTTTAGGAGTTTTGAGTAATAGATATTACCATTTTTAGGCCAAGTAGCGATAAAGTCTATGTAGTCCACCGTATAATTTATTTTCCATTATGTTTCTGCAAAAATATATAATATTTTGTTTCACAAATCTTGGGAGCTTTAAATAAATATCTCCATTTTTAGACACAGAAGAGAGAAAGTATGTGCGATGCACCATATACATTACTTTATGTTCGATTTACCTTAGCAATAAACGAACTTTTTGTATAAATATTGTATTATATCAAAGGCTGAGCATTTAAAGACATGCGCATTGATCAACGTATTTATATTATATAGCTCTAAACATTTTGAAAGCGTTTAATTGAACTGTCTGAAACATTATCCATAACACTCCACCGTATCGTACTTTGCATCCAGTAATAGGACCGTGTTAATTAATGCTAAATAGTGTGCAATTACATGGTCTACACCAACACTGGGACTGCTATTTGTAAAAGGAGGGTGGCTAATGGCGGGTCGCGATGGGTTAGGGGGTGGGTTTAGGTGAGATATTCAGACGAGAGGACACCTCCCCCTTCCCCCCCTTTCCAACAGCATCAATGTCATCAACGTGTTTGGTATTATCATGTTGTATAGCCTCATTTCGCTGACGAGCCATTTCAACCCCCCCTCCTTTCAAGACCCAACCCCTATTTTGGTACAGGCATTATAGTGTGGAGTGTTCCCATTGTGCTTGTCGGAGAGAAACCCTCCCCAAGCCCCTTTTGATCCCCAACTGTCTCCCTTATCCCCAACCTTCCATTGATATACTATCATCCAATCACTGCAAGTATTCGACCGTATAATTATTTTCCTCACATTTTACTTTTTCTATTCCGTTGCTAACAATGTGCTTATATTTTTGTTTTATAAAACCCATGTTTGTTATATCTCACAAAGTGACCTATGAAATTATTTACTTTGTGTTTACCCTCTACTGTTTTGTGTTGCGACAACGTAGCGTAGTGTGCTACACGGGAAACAATAGCATTGATCCAGCGAGTCTCCTATTGGAAACAGGTCCGCCGTTATCAACGAATATTTGACAAGGCGATGGAAACCACTCAATGTATCGTGCATTATTTAAGTTAATACGGAGAGCTTATTTCAATTAACCCAGATCAGTCTTGACATACTTTTTGGATGGGCTTTATATTTATGTGTAGGCCTACTTAATACACCTAGCTTTAGTGACTTATGTTATCTGTATTGTTGGTCGCATTTTCTAACGCTTCCATCTCAAATTTATACTGCACTGAAGTGCACTAAGTGAAGTTCGGGGATCTAATCCCAATGGGGTTTGATGAGGGTGGTTTTTCCCTAAATGCCTTACCCCTCTTCCTCGATACAAATTATGGTACATTTCCTCTTATTTCTTCCTTCCTCATACCTAACCCATAAACGTAATAATGATATATGCTTATACTACTATTATAGTTTAAATAAGAAAATGTTCAAAAATCAATATTGATAAGAAAGAAAACTTGCGTAATTTAGGCAGTCACGTGGGGTATTTCAAGCCTTATCTAAAAGTTAGTTTAAAATAGCTTCAACTAAAAAAAGAGTAGTTAAATTCACTTGAAGTCTGCTAGAACAACCTACATTCAAGATCACACTGGAGAAAAGAAAATAAGTAAAATGTTTTAAGACACCTTATATTGTTACCACACTAACAAACTTAAAATTTTTGTAATCTCTCTGTATCCCAGAACATCAGCTTGAGGGTTAATACACCAACCAACAAAAGGTAATACAGATGCACTTAAACTACTATATAATATATATTTCATAAGAAAAGCCTTCTCTCAGAGATGGAGCCGCTACTATATCTACTTTCACGTATTCATACGTCAAGTCATGTAATCTGTAGTGGTCACTTTTAATAGATAGCATATAAAGTATACCTATAAGATAACACAAACGGACTGCCGATGATGGATAGCTCAGGGTTCAAGACCCTACATACAAATGCTGGCACTCTGCCTCTGAATTCAATCTTTTTCATCCCTAACATATTAACGTATTTAGTACACATGCATGCGCTTGCAAACGTATAGTCCGAACGTTTGTAAAACACGGTGCTAAATATGTGTATATGTATATATACATATGTAAATTATAAATATATACGTACATCCCTTAAACGAAGTAGGACATGATTCTCAGAAAAACCATTGGAAACAAAACAATATAACTATTTTCTAAAAGTCTCTTCTTTTGAAAATTTAAATAATCTTTTCCGATCAATTAAATTAAGCAATTTATAGTTATGGAGTTAATATTATTAATACATATATACCTAATCACGACTTTCCCTGACTGGATAGCCAATAAACTGTGCATATAGCTCAGAAAACAACAGCTTCGTACCTAATCCATCTTCACTAAATTTTTCCACGCTTTCCTTTTCTTGCGTACTCCCTTCGGCTCTACAACATCCATACACCTAATCATATATGTTCTTTTATTCTTAAAACTCTTGATATTTATCTTTTTCAAACATTCATCTAGCACAGTACTTCCCAAAAGGTGGTCCGTGGACCCCCGGGGGTCTGAGAACTGTTCCTAGAGGGTCTGTGACAACTACCAATTTTTTTTAAAAAACTAATAACTTAATAACAGTAATATTAATCAATAAAAAGTTTCCTCTACTCCTCGCCCACCTGCGCAGTGCTTACTGCACATAACAAAGGTGCTTCCTCTCCTCCTCATACACCTGCGCAGTGCTTACTGCGCATCCCAAAGGTTCTTCCTCTCCTCCTCACACACCTGCGCAGTGCTCACTGCGCATCCCAAAGGTGCTTCCTCTCCTCGCACACCAGCGGAGTGCTTACTACGCATCCCAAAGGTGCTTACCCTCCTCCTCACACACCTGCGCAGTACTTTTTTTTGTACATTTACCGGTGTGAACAAGCTTTTTATACACTTTGCTACATGAAAATCAAGTACAGGAATAGACTTAACATGCATTCGGATTTTCGAGTCAAAGTGTCCAGCCTTCAACCATATCTTCAAGAAGTGATGGGTAAAAAATGAAGAGATTTCACTTATATCTTTAATACTCCCAGATTAATAAATTTGAACATTTTCATAGTTAAAGACTTTCATGTAGCACTAACTAACCTTTGTGTTAACTATTACTATTAAATTCATTATTAATACAACTATAGTTAGTGTAAAAATAAAGGTATGTAAAAACACATTTGACTCGGATTTACTGTGCCAAATTCCCAGTTTTATAGGTTTTCTAACATAAATTATTAATATGGGGAAAAGGGGGTACTATTTTATATACATAGAATATATAAGATTATACTGATTAAAAAACAGGGGGTCCGCTGATCTCAAAGATCCTCTTAGGGGTGGGGGGTCGTTGACAGGTAGGTGGTTGGGAACCACTAGTCTCACATTTAGCGACGTCTTACATGGTCTACCCCTTCTTTTTGATTCTTATTCCACCATATATTTACTTCATCACTCGATCCACACTCATACTTTCAATATGTACAAACCAACGTAAGATACTTCTTTAACATTAACCTGTTTGACTCCTTTCAAACCATATGCCTTAAGCACCCATTCTTTACTGACTGTCAATAATAAATTATTAAACACTCAACAAAAACGTCAGTAATTTTCATTATTTTGATACTAATAATATCCTTAACAAATTAAAACTTGAATTAAACATTTTTTAATCCTTTATCTTGATTCAAACAAGGTTCCTATGGATACGTAGTCAGGATCTCAATTTCCTTGTACTCGTGAATTATCTACTAATATTGAAATCGTGTCTGATAGTGTCAGTAATGCCGAACACACAAAGTAAAAACTCAATTGCAAACCAAGGTCGGAAATAGGAATGTTTTTTGGACCGTGAAGCATTCAAACATCCTGCTATTCCTAGTTGTATAGTTCGATGATATTCCATTAAAAAAAATTTAAAAATAAATAAAAACTCCCTTCATTTTAATTAAATACTCTTGTGCTTTGGTGCAAGTTTGATTATTTCTCTTGATCCACTAATTATATATTCCCATATCAATACTATCGTTTCCGATAATCGGCAGTATTGGCTTTTGTTTTGGCATCCGTTGTGTTGGTCGCTACATATTATGACGAGCTTGTGATTAAAATCCTGTTAGTTTTTGTTCTGTGAGTATTGTATAGCAGACCGTGTACGATATATATACAAAACCGGTTTATCTCCATGTTGGTTTATTTTGCTTTCTAAATTAAAATCTTCGATATAAATATGACAACAATACTGGGTACGAGTGGATTGGAGAGCTGATTAATGACTGATGAACTCTTTTAGATTATTTTAGTTGTTAGTTTAATCTAGTGTTTGTAGAAGAGCGCTCAAAATCTAGTATCTTACATTTAGCTATTATGTTAGGTTACGATACTGTCGTATGTTTGGCTTTAAAATAATCCTGTTCTCATATGTCTTACGCAGCAATTCATAACATCCATCCGGCGTGTATTGACATATTTATACCAATGACTGTAAAGGGTATAATTTATATATTGTTTCCTTGAAACTACTTTGGGAGATATTTGGGAAATATTCGTAAGTAACCTCTCAGTAATACCAGCTGGGATTTTAACCTCGTCCTTCAAACCATAGCAAATTATACTGGCTTCCTTGTTCACGTGGCCACCAATGTGGCTATTTATTAATAAATAAAATATAAATACCTTGATTAAAATAAACAAAGTTAAAACAATGTAGCAAATTTCTATTTGCAACAAAACAGTTTTTTATGTGAATTGTAAATGTACTTGTTTTGCGTCCTTGAGGGACAAGGGGGAGATCGTACAAAATAACAATAAAAATATACCAAAAAATTGCAGAGTGACCCACATGAGCAATGCATATATATATATACATATATATATATATGTGTTGTGTGTGTGTTGTGTATGTTAACTTTATCTAGCCGTCTCGCTTCACATATATACCTAAGTTTTTTTTAAAAGTAACAATTATTAAATGGCAAAAGGTAATTTTTTTAATGTAACAATATCGGTAACGTTTTGGGTGGGATGACAAATAAAAGATGACTCAGGTAAACGATTTGAATATAATTGATATAAATGAATAATATTGAAGTTTAAACAATACTATATATAATTTTTAAAAAAATTATCTTTAATGCTACAACAATGTGATATGCATATTAGTAAAATAAACAATTATTACTGTTATTATTGAGAACAACAATAAAAAAAATATGAAATCAGTATCACATTATTCGATAAAGTCTAATAATATTCAATGTAGAAATATTTACAAGAGGTTAAACGCAATAATAATATTCGGAGTTTTTGAAAATTAATATTAAAGTCATACTAAAGGAAAACATTAAAGATCAAAGTTCAAGTATTAAATCAATAAGAATATATATTCTGAAAGTAAAATGTCTTTGTGGTTGAAGAAAGGGTTTCAAAGATTCAAAAATGAAGACTAATTTTAATTTACTACTATCCATGATTAAGAAAAAATGTGATATGTTTATAAATATTTACGACGAAGAAATAAATTTTGCACAGACAGGTCGAAAGAAAATTTTGCAAAGCTTACATTTTCCAAAACAAGAAGTTTCCTCGGTGAGAATTCAAACAAGAGTAACCTACAAGGGGAAAATCACCAGCTTATATTCAATCCGTAGCTCAGTTTGAAATATAATAGAAAGGAATAAGGAAAGAAGGATAGGGAGAAAGCAACACAAATAAAGAGAGAAAGGTGACGCAAATGCAATGCGCTCTGGTTGGACCAGAAACTTCTGGATGACAGTACTCTATTCCAAGTCTTTCTAAGGCGTGTCAGTGGCTGAGCTCAGAACTAGCTTTGTATCAACAGGGCTTATCGATGGGGCTCGGACGTGTTTTATGGCTGTCATGTTGATATTGAGGTTATATGTGGCGATATTTGGTCAAGTGCTGGCAGAAGTGGGTAATATTTACCAAAATTAAATGATTTATATTTAATATCACTGTTCTTGTAACTTTGACGATTTTATATTATCTATATATTATTTATGTTATTGTCTTTCGTAACCTCAGATATGTTAAATAAATTAGGTATTTATTATTTAAATATATTGCAAAATATTTAATCAATATTTAAATAATCATTGAAATCAAACATTATTATTTATAAAAGATTTTTCAAACAAACACAAAAGAGTATTGAGTTCACATACAAATACAAAATAACTAGTAAAGTTCTTCATTTGAATGGGAGCTGCATATAATATTTTGAAAATAAACAGCATCAAAGGGATACGTTGAACAAAATGAATGCATGTTTTATCATGAATTAGCGTCTGCTAATCAATTGTTTTTAATTCTTTTTCTATGCCACATTTGTATTTTATAAACAGTTTATTTATCTTGATAATAGTGAAATTTCTTCATCATGAAAATGTTTTTCACTCTCAGAACTCTTCGGTGAACCTGAATAATTTTATTATACTTTTCTTCTTCAATCAGTATTTTTTTTCAGATTATTTTTAAGTATCGTGTCTTACTAAGCGTTTGGGTTGAAAGCATCTGTACATTTTGCAATAATATATTAGGATTGAGTAAGGTTGCGTTTAGAGGAAGTGTGTCCAGATTTGCGTGGATGAGAAGTAGATAATCATTTAGGAAAAACCACCCTTAATATACCCGACTGTTATCAAACCCCAATCACCTAAGTCATCGGTAATCTAGCTAGTCTATTGCGAGATTGACGTCTTAGACCATTTAGTCACCAAAGCAATTTCAGTGAATATTGTTTAAAGACTTATGATGGGGTGGAAAGGAACACTATTTTTTACAACGGAAAATATATATTTTGTCATAATCTATATCAAATATATAATAAAACTGTAAATTTGTCTGTAAGTTCGATTTCATCTGTTTGTTTCCGGTAAACTCAAAAAAGACTCATCGTATTGAGATAAGACTTCTATTGTATTCCTTATCTTTAAAATAAAGGGTCGCTATAATATAGTAAATATCATCAGTGAGCGAAAAGTGTCAAAAATCGTACTGTTAATGAGGTTATATTTGTAAAAATGTGAACACCCACATTTTTCTGCCTAATTTGATTCCACCAAACTGTGTAAAGAGAGACACTTAAGAGATAAACAGCCTGGAAAACCTTACCATAGAGGTGTCTGTTATGACAGGTTGCAACACGGGAGGATGTATCTTGATATCAAGAATACCCATGATTCCAACAGACCTGCCCTTCCAGTTTGGATGAATTTAATTTCCTATAAAGGTTTACTATGTGATGACCATCAACACAATGCAAGAACAAACCTTAAAGGTGGCAGGCGTTAATATCTGCATCAAGTGTTTCTTCTTATTTAGACGATTACTCCATATTATGTGATGTGTTCCTGTGATAGTTCTTGTAACAAATTGTGAATACTCGCTCCTGATGATAAAACCTAAAGCGTCGTTTTGAAAGAGGGCTGGTCTTAAATTTGTTACTTTAGTTCCTTCACCCGCCTCGGTGGCGTAGTTGGCTAACGCGCTAGTCGTGTTGAGCTTGACCACCGAGGACGGGGAGATCGAGGTTCGAATTTTCGGTCGGGTGAACTGGGAGTGGATTTTCCTAAATGGTTTTACATCTCCCTCCACGCTAATGCGGGTTCACTTCCTCTAATTCAACCTTCCCAATTCCCGATCCATTAGCATAATTAGTACTTAAAGCGTATAACCCGAACTGTTAGTAAGACGCGGTGCTAAATTATAATAATAAAAATTTAGTTCCTTCAATTAATGCAAATATTATTGTGCCTAGTTTTAAAACAAAATTAATAATACTACTTTTTTTATTCTTAATACATATATTTAAACAATTCCAAAGGATTCTTCATGGTTATTTATACTTAAGTATTGCTTGATTTCTTCTTTGTGCAGGAAATTAAAAATTCTGGGTTTAGAAGCGCCTAGGCTTAGAGCATATTTTGAAACTGACAATAACGCAAGTAAAGCTGCAGGAAAAAGCTAGAAAATATATATATATATAGCTCTAATAAATTTCTACGTTCCATGGAGTTTTTATGTATATATATCAACAGTTCTTGAATATTTGTCATGGCCACTGCGGAAACTGAACAGAACCATTAATTTCATTTATTTTGTAACCGCCTTTCACTACCCGTTCGTATTATATTCCATTTTATAAAAGATATAGAAAGCTTAATTTAAAGGAAATGTATGTTTTTAAAAACATCCTTTGTACTCCCAACCAGGATTTTAAATAAGATCTCACTGTATTGGCAATCCAGTCTCTTACGAAGTGATATATTATGTACAGATTAGAGATGGGAAAAAAGTATTTATATTTTACTGAAATAGATATGTTTTCTTTCGATACTATAGTAATTATGTACTCATACTTTTTTCCGATACTTTTACTGATATTAATACTCACACTCAGGTACGAGGGGAAACCAGTCTACTACCCCTTCCTTTATCAATGAGCATGGTCATCATAAACTAAACAAAAGAAGCTCAGAAGATACAGAAAGTCTATGTACGTTTTTAAAGCAGATCAAACGGACATGGCGTCAATTCTTCTATTGTTTGTCAATAGTTAGTATACTATTATGAGTAAATAAAGGATGAATGTGGTTAAAAGTGGCATCTCTCAGTAGTGAGTAACTATAGAAGCTTTTTAACAAGTTAGATATCCTATGAAGCATCTTGTAAAAAAATCGATATCGATACTTACTGTTTTCGATGATTTTAATTCTATAATAGTAAGGTATCGATATTTTTCTTCCTATACATTTAATGAGACAGTATCAACACCTTTTTGTCAATACCACATCCCTAGATTACAGACCATTTGATCACCAAAGCAGATTTCTCTTACTTTATAAAGTTTAGGTTCTAACGCCGCAATGCTAATGGCAAAATATTCAAGAATGGTTGAGATTACAAAATTTGTAGGTTAAATTAAACAAATCTACTGAAACAGTACTTTATTTGTTTTGGTCTGAAAAATTTTCGGAACATAATTTGTAAAAAAAAATTATTTGAATAGTCGTCTCTTCCTCTACCATTCAACCCCATCTCCCAACCTCCAATAACAAGATCATATGATAAACTTATAAAAAAAAGTTTGCATAGAAACGTTGCACTGAGGGTGTACTCGCCCATCTTATAATCTTGTTTCTGTATTCAAAATACTATTTCCAGGAATTGGATCTGATAAAGAACGTTGAAACGTTACAAAATTCTCAGGATGGAGTCCATCCTTCACCTCTCATTTCCCCTCACATTCCCTAATATTCTAAGTAAAAGTGTCATGATTTAAACTAGTTTGAAAGGGAAGAAGGAAAACTAGTATTACAAACTATTTCATTACACCCGACTGAGATTGAAATCCCAAGCTCACCGTCAATGGCAAACCAGAAAAGACAAGGCTGATATCGTTGTCCGTTTGCCACTAATAAGCGTATCAATGAATCCAAAACCTAGTGTAAATTTTTTTATAAATTCACTAAATGTGTAAAATAATCCTATAATAACATCATTTGTATGTTTGGCATTTTAAAGAAAGTTATTTCTGTTTTAATGTATCACTTCTTAATCACTTCATCTGATATAATGTATCACTTCTTCCCTTGTTTGTCCCGTCAAGGAAAGAGAATCGAAGTGAGGAGGCGATCAGAATGCTGGAGCGTTGCATCCGCCTCGACCCGGCATACACCCCGGCTTACCTGCTATTGGCCAGGCTCTACTCAAATAGAGGTATCCACGAGGCGGTAGGCCAGCTCCTACGTCACGTGGCCACTCTTGAGCCGGAGAGTAGCGACCACATGGCTGAATACGCCACATGGCTTCGAGATAAAGGTAAGGACGCTGGGCATGATCATAAGTTGTCTAGGAGGGACATAAGTCGTCAGGAGCTTAATTTGAATTAAAGGGAATCAATACCATTATGCCCACCATAGCTCATAGTAACCTATATTCAACATTAATTCATTATAACTTCTATTCTAGCTTATTTCAAAGTTATTATTATTATTATTAGCCCCGCGTCTTACTACCCATTCGGTTATACGCACTTACGCTAATGTGAAATGGTAGTGTGATTGTGAGATGAAATGAAGGACCTACAGTTTAACGTGGAATCTGAACCATGGTGGAGGCCTGGCATTCCCCTCAAAGTTATTTTTCCCCATATTAGCTCATAGCTAATTCTATTCCTCTTTAGCTCATAGTAACTTTTACAACCTTTAATCATAGTTACTTCTAACACACCTTAACACATACATACATACATACACACATACATTAATACATGCATACACACATATATACACACATATATACACACATACATACATACATACATACATACATACACACACATACATATACATATATACGTATGTATACATTTATAAGCTATACATATATATATATATATATATAATATATATATATATATATATATATATTATATATATACATACAAACCTAATCACAGTGTTCCCTTATGGTCTAGGCAAGAAACTGTGCATAGGGCAAAAAAAAAACTCCATATTTAATCCATCCTCATTAACTTTCTCCACACTTTCTATCCTCGCATACTTCCTTAGCTTAATCATAAAACTCTTGAAAAAAATTTTTTTCGCACATTTATCTACAACATTTATCACGTCTCACATTGCTTACCCATTCATTTAATTCACACCCTTTTCCATAATATATTCTATTTTTCGCTCGATCCACTATAATTATCTCAATAATCCCAAATTGGTGAATAATTAAGCTGATATTAATTTTCTTGGGTCAGATTTGAGTGTGCTATCATTTTATGTCAATAAATTTCAAAACATTTCCAATAATTTATTTAATTTACAATCATAACTTTATCTTAGAGTATAGTTATATAAATAAATTCAAGCATGTATTTTATTTTTAGGTCGATCTTGGGAAGCATTGAATTATTTTTATAAAGCGCTTGCATTCTCCAGCACACACCAAATATCTCTTTTGGGAGCAGCCAAAATACTAAGGTCCAAAGGGCAATGGCCAAGAATACATCAACTTATGATTCGGTAAGCTCTCATAATTTATATTTTAAAAAATCTAGACCTCGCTTAGGGGTAAAAAAACTATTTAATATACAAATAATTTGTGCTACATTGATATTAGATGTTTCCATTAGTCATCTTTGTCTTCTTATTGTTCACATATTATTTTTAATTATATTATTATTTTGTGCATAACGTCTTGTTGCCCACCCAGGATTTTCTCATATTTACACAAATGGGTATAGATGTATAAGGTGGAGTTTAGAGAGAATGTACAATGTATAATTTTTAAACACAATTCAACCAGCTATTTTAATCTAAGGTCATTCATTTTTCATTTTAAATATTTTCTAAATTAATTTATTATACTTATTTATAATATAACTGGGTGCTTATCTTGGGTTGTATCTAAGTCCTAGCCACATTCATTATCACACCGTACTGTATTCTATTTAGAATGTTTTCTAAAATATTATTGAAAGAGGAAAAATCCCGCCAGTGTGTCCCGCTAGAATTAGAACTCTAACCTAAGCGCCTTCAGTGAAACATTTTGGTTGAAAATGACGTCTTAACCTGCGTTTCCTCTGATTCCATCTAGATTTTATTTTCTTGGAACGTTTAACATAAGAGGCCATGTACCATATATCATTTACAGTAACAGAAGGAAGAAGGTTCATTGAGAATGATTAAAAAGAAATACAACCATTCTTTCATATTAAAGGGGTAACGGGGTAAGAGGATTTGAAAACCACACTCAAAACCACTTTTGGGTAAACGATTAGAGTTCCATGCCAAATGAGATGTGAGTTTAGTGCCATAGACAACCCCAACTACCATTAAATGTGGTATTCACCTCCATACATACGCTACTGTTTTCACATAACACTTATTAGTGAGAAAGGGAACATTTAAAAACTAATTTTTACCCGCATCGTTTTTCGCATTGTCTAACGCGTCACTCTTGTGTTAGACTGCATGGCCGGGGAATGGAAATCATGTTTTGAATACCGGGAGGGTTTTATGACAGTTTAATTCTTAAATATTTCATCCCTTTCACACCACACAGGTTTGGGTACATTTCGAAATTATAGTGACTAGTACCTATTAGTGTAGTTAATGTATGTAAATAACCCACACTTGTACTGAGACATGGTGAAAATAAACATTTAATCTAGTAGCATATTTTAAAACAAAAATAACTGTCTTCCGTAACTTAATTTAATTCTATCAATGTTTATTTTGTTGTCGCTAGATATATTTGAAACTTTGAATAACGACATTATATTTCACGGCCCGCTCGCAAGTGACTCAGAATGAATTAAAACTATTTACAATGGTGGTAGGCATACTAATCTTGATGGAAATGTGATAAGCTATATGATACATATATGTACAGAACTAATACATCTTAAAAGATTTACTTATGTGCTTCAAACATGAAACATGAGAGTTGAGTTAGTGAAGGGTTTATTTTCATTTCCGCAGCGTAGATAAATATCAAGCTGGGAAAACACTCCGCATAACAGCTCATGTTTGCACAAAACTCGGAATGGCTTCATTGGGAGCAGATGAGCTTTTGGGAAGGAGGAAATGAACGGAATTGAAACAGTAGGAATGGATAATGGCACGAGGGGAATATCTCGTTTATTAGAATTGCGTCCTGAACATTTTTTTTTTTTACATTTTATTTAGGACCCTTGTTTTTTTTTCAGTCCCTGACGAAAAAATAGCCATCGATCTATTGTTTAGAAAAACTGAAGAATGAAACAGTTATTTAAGTAAATATCTATTTTGTTTCATGAATTTTTTATGTCTTAATGCCTGTCAAAGATATTCGAGTTTAGTTACACTAATTGAGATTGATAAACTGTTAATTTAAGGGAAACGTATCGGAATTTGCACCCTAACTCCTCGTCACCATAGATCCAGTATAACACGAGTGACACGCTAGACAAAATGACTACCCATGCGGGCGCACTTTATGTTAGAATTATTATTAATAAAAAGTACATAAAATTAAAGACTCTATAATATTTAAAGAAGGCTAGCATAGGCTGAAGTGAAATAAAAGAGATAAATTTCACTTCCTGTTAGTCGTACTGCAAAATATTTATTAAAATGTTTTAACTCTCAATGTCGTTTGGTAACTCTAATTAAATCGCGTTTTTAAAGTGCTTATTTTGCAAATTTCTTTTCGTTCTCTTCTTTCATAATCTTATCTCCTTTACCTTATGCTATATCTGGTTACAAAGTAAAATATTGTCAAATCAGCAACTTTTTAAAAAAAAACTTTCCCTCTATTATTTGTTACATCTTTAAAGTGAATTTCAGAAAAGAAAATCAGATATTTAAACAAAAATGTTATAAAAAACTAATTTTAACCTCCTACTCATTCCCTATTAATTATGAATGTCAATCAGGTGGTTGCAAGGCTATTACACAGATATAAAATATAGAAGAACGGGCTTTAGTTCTAACAAGGCTCACAAATGGTGATTAAACTTCATAAAGTTTTACTCTTCTACTTGAGGTGGATGATTTTATATATCCACCCTCTCACAAATCATGCATTAACTTATATAATTTTATAATAAACTATTATTACACTAGGTAATATCTTTATAGACGTAAATATAAAACATTTATATGTATCTATACTGATCAAGAGGCTACCGTCTGCTGTTGAATATAATGCCAGTCTCTAAGGATAAATTGTTTCATGTGGTCAGTACAAGTCCTCCAGCCATTAATCCCAGTTTTTAAACTAGGTCTGCTACCTTTTATTGAAATAGATCCTTATTTGTCCTCACGACGCTGACATTCATTCCATTCCTGACCCACTGTTTAAAAAAAAATTGACGTGTTGGGGATCGAACACGGGACCTCTGAATTTGTAGCCAGTAACTTTAACCAGTAGAGTATATATATATAATAATATATTATTATATTTATATATATATATATATAATGTAAAGGAAATGCCGGTTAGCTAAATAAAGATTAAAACATTATAATAGTATTAGGCCATTTCAATATTTTTATTGTAAATTATATGTTAGAAAATACATATATTTTATGTAATTTATCAAAATAATACCCTGTGAGTAGTGACGTTCACAATTTTGTCCCAATATATTAGAGAAAATAAGTTTAAAAAACAATTAGTTACAAATAAAAATAACAATTTTCAATTTTTTAAAGATCGTTACTGAGAGTGTATATTTACTGAAAAAGTAAACATATTTAATAAACACAGAATTTTTAGTGATTAAAACACACGTGACAGTGTATTAATTTCATTCACAAATACCGCAAATAAAAATCCATCTAGAACAGGCAGCGTGAAAAATAAGATATAAATCCTGTGTATCGTACCATATCCCACTAATCCTAACAAATTGAACACAAATAAAATATTTGCCCTCATCTGTCTGAAGATCATGAAGTTAATCGTTATCACAAATTTCTCGTTCAATTATACTATCGTCTTCTTATAAACTCAGATCGAATTATTTGATAAAAAAATAATGCCCAACTTAATTTTCCTAACATTTGTGTAATTTCTTCTTCCGCTCTCTTACCTTTTCTTTCTTTTAGGTGCATTTTGTTCTTTTTAGCTTCGAGTATACTTTTCATTGGTATTGCTGTCAATATTTCCTAACGATTTGCTCATTTTCATCTGTTGTCGATTTCATGACTAGTTAAAGAAATAGGTGAAATATATTCACCGGATAACATTGTAGATTTTGGGTTCAGTGGGCTCTGCTCAAGAAAATTCGGCTCTACTGATACATAATTGACAATCGATAATGATGGACCTACATTACCAGGTTATTGGGTGAAAGGTCTGTTTAGTAAATTTCAGCAAGAAAGCTTATTCTGTGAAGATGTAGGATTAAAGTTTGATACACACGTTCATCAAAAATATAAAGTGGAATCTGCTTAATTAGCACAGCAATTCACACTTTCTATGTTGACCCATGATGCATTGCAAAGCAAACTGATTATCAACATATTTTATTTTCTAGTTGTTTTAAATATATTTAGATCATTTCCCGATGTATGTTTTAAATTATAACACTGTGTCGTGCACAATACAATACAGTGATATATACGCTTTACATCAACGGGTTATTTAAAATCTCCTCACAACGGCCAACGAAGCATTTTGATAGCTTCTGGCTGTAGAGCGCATGTGTTGTCAAATGTGCATTCGCAATGAATTGAGATGGTTGATTCTGAGATTTGATTGGCTATCCTGTGTCAAACATTTCAGGCAGAGCGGACAAAGTAGAGAATAGGCTAACTTTAACAATAATAACAATATTTATCACCGCGTCTTACTACCCGTTCGGGTTATACGCTTTAATACTAATTACGTTAATGGATTTAGGAATTGGGAAGGTTGGATTAGAGGAAGTGAACCCGCATTTGCGTGGAGGGAGAGTGGAAAACCAGTAGGAAAAATCACCCCAGTTCACCTGACCAAGATTCGAAACTCGATCTCCCGTCCTCAGCAGTCGAGCTCAACACGACAAACGCGTTAGCCAACTACGCCACCGAGGCGGGTCTCTAACTTTAACAGAACAGCTCGCGCGGATTAAGTGGAAATATGATTGGCTTAGAGCTCGTCATGTGACGAAGTTTCTGTTATGCTTTAGTCTTTCGGGGAACATGTGACTCCACAGTAAGGGGTGAATACTGGTTACATAAAAACTGGTGGTACCTTTGACAATGATTCTGGAAATCTGTGAATCAGCCTTGTTTAGTAATTTAAATAAGCCTTAAGGCATTTTTTTTCTAAAGTTTTACTTTTTAACTAGAAATAACATCCTCAGAAATAAACATCTTTCACTTGTCCATGGAAATTACAGTCCAATGGCTGTAGTTTATGTGAGCAATAAGATGGCCAAAGAGATTATAACAATATAGTTTTATTTGTAATACTAAGGACCCAGGGTTCAAAAGATGGCACTATGATTGTCCGGCATAAAAATACTGGATTTTTAAGGCTTGACCTGATAATCTCGAAAGAATGCTCTAATGCTACATTAATATATCCCATTTTCAAATAGGTGCATATTGACTTGGAGGTGCTCATGTTTCTCAAGAAAAGGATTCATCCCTTGACGCAAACATATAAATATGAGTAGTATGAATTGACCCACGGTTTGGTAGCACAAATCCTGATATTTTTTTCACACTTAGAGCTCACTAAAATCAAGCCAGGATATTGGACAGTGGTAATTAATTACAGTCTCATCTATATTTCTAATAATATTACGTGTGGATTCAAAGTGATGGCTTATCCTAAATTAGTAAAAATATATGATTCACTTCAGTCTGGTTGAAACCCATTATTCTATGAACACTGGTTGTTTCTAGTTTATGAATACAAATTGTGTGGTCTCGTTGCATAAAAACACGAAACCAAACTTTTCCTGCCATTCTTTTATTGCTATTCTATTTTATTCCGCAATGTCTAAAACAACTCAACGGCACAGTTAACCCATAAAAGATTGTGGCCAGCAATATAGCGTGTTAGGACAATGCTTTATCTTGTTGATTGTAAAATACAAAGATAAATTTTAATTCTTCAACTTTAATTTTACCATTCTAAAGCCTTTCGCCTAAATAAATGCTTTATTTGCATATTTAAATGCCCATCTTTCACTGCCTGAACTTGTTCTCGTGTGTTTCCAATGACCGATTACTCCTTTGTACTATTATCTTTCTCATACAATTTGACGGCATCTGAAACTATGTATGATCGTACAATAACAGCTATACAAAGAATTTTTGACAATAAATATTATAATAACTCAGAATTGTAGATATAATTTTCATTAATTGGAAGGAAATACCAGTCCCCCATGTGTTGTACCGCTCACTCGCATGTTTTACTGGTCACCTGACCGCATTACGCGAATTAATGCACTTTCCATACTTTATCCACATGCTGGACAGTTAATTTATTCGAAACAACAACAAAATGTCTTAAAAATATAAGATATTAAATAAAGCCTTGGAATAAAATTACTTACTATCGAGCAAGATTAGCAAATGTCACTGCATCTATTATAAGGCTAAACTTTTATCAAAAACTTGAAATTCACAATTCCTACAATATAATCACAACTAATAATGAATATTCGTAAAATGATGGGCCTTGCTAGAGATGTTCACACTCACAGGGAGAAAGTAGGAGAAAGCAGCAAATTACAGAATTTCATTATAACCATCAATTTTGAATTAGTTGGTATTGAGCAAGCCTATTCCTTCATTCTCCAGAGAGCGAGAGAGAGAAAGAAATTGAGAAAGAATGAGACTCAGTTAAATAACCGCAAGTACAATTGTGTGTACTAGAGGTCAAAATAAAGTGTGTAAGATAATAATAACTCAAAATAATGAGAATAATACCTAACAGTAATTTTGAATATTTGTTTTGCGAACAAATGCAAAGCTATTTGTTGATTCCGGTTTTATAATGTTAGTAAATAAAACCATTCAAATGAAAATAAACAAAAGAATAGCGTTTTAAATAAACAAAAATGAATGTAGTGTGGAAGAGAGGATGTTTATACCCTGCAGGCAGGTTGTATTAGTTTTTAATATCGTTCCTTTTCACAAACAGAAAACGAAATAAGAGGAATAGAACTTTATCAATGAAATTCTTTCACTGGACGAATAGTCATTTCACATAGGCTCAAATTTAATACGAACAGCACAAACTATTGTTTATATTATTTATAAAACTCTTTTGTTGTTGTGAGTTTTTAATTTTCATGCCACTCTAATTTTAAATTGTAATCTGGCTTTTTGTAGAGATTTTGACATGTGTTTTGTTAAGACCAATCTAATCAACTAACAGCAGCCCTGAATATAATGAATAGTGGTAGAAAGATTTTTAGTTTGTGGAAAACGTTTGAATTATTTTAATATTCTATTAGTATTATTGTAAAATTAACAAAGGTGGCAACTGAAAAATATCTTATAGAATGACGTACGAATGTATAACCATGTTTTTAGTAGCTTAAAAAAACATTACTGCTGAGCAGCAAGAGAGCTTGTAACTGAAGAAGAAACTTATGAAATACAACATTTGGAGGATCGCAATGTAAATGGAGAAGAAACTAGAACTCTTTGGAAGATCGAAAATAAATACTTGGAGCGTTTTGAAATGTGCTGGAAAAGAATTGGTAAAATCAGGTGGACAGAAAGGGTAATAAATGAAGACGTCATAAGAATAGTGGGTAAGAAGAAAACTCTTTTTGATTTGATTCTTCGATGCAAAGTAAATTGGATCAAACACATCCTTGGAAAGAATGGTCTTCTGTATAACGTCATTGAAAAAAAGGTTTAAGAAAGTAGCGCTTAGAAAGAAATAGGATTCAATATTAGATGATCCTTTAAGGAAAGAATAAAATTTTGAAGGCTAAAGGAGTGGTTAGAAGACGGGTGAATTGGTGGTCCTAGTTCACTGACAAAGGAATGGACCTGTCGTGAGACAGAATATCTACCAATGATTAACTGTCCCAAAACGGTGACCTGGTGTTCTAGGGGTAAGGTGTCAGACTTCTTTGCTGGCGGCCGGGGTTCAATCCTCGGTCCCGGCACAGATTTATCTGATTTACAAACCCTTCCTACACCTCTGACAAGACATCTGTGAATGTGGGGAATGCCAGGCCATCGCCGTGGTTCGGATTCCACGTTAAACTGTAGGTCCTTCATTTCATCTCACAATCACCCTACCATTACACATTAGCGTAGGTGCGTATAACCCGAACGTGTAGTAAGACGTGGTGCTAATAATAATATAACTGTCCCAAATGTTTATTCCTATTTGAATCTAATTGTCCGATTCTAAATGATACTGAATTATATATTATCAACTTCTCAAGCAACGCATCTTACTACCAGAATGTTAGTATATTTACAATAATTGAATTGAGATGGGGAAGCCAGAGCTTAGAGTAGCTGTATTCATATTTGCGTTGAGGTATAATAGATCATAATTTAGTAAATGCATCAAAACATCCATCCAGGACTCAAATTATACTAATATAAAAACATACCAGACGAGACTGTCCCTTTTGCCAAAGTGACCTTTGGTGAGGGTTTCTTAGGGTTAAAGTGGTGTGAAATATTTTTACTCAATTTGAATATTTAAGTTACCCAAATACATATAATTCTAAAAAAAGCGTGACTTACAAACAAACCCCATTCGTTATCAAATCTAAAGAACTACAGATGTAATCAAGAAAAGACTTATCTTCACTCTATCTCGGCTAATCATTGCCAGTTACCCTCGCTTTTAGTTATGTCGGAAGGTTGTATGATGATGTAATAAGGAGCAACTGACAACATCTACAAACCAGCGTTGCTAAGATGGTAATTTATTCAAGGGAAGATTGAACACATGAAAACCAGAGAATGGCAAAGATGTTTTCCATTAGTAACCTTAAATTTCCTCAAAGATTATATTCAGAATAACATAGTATAGAACATTATGCCCAAGGCCATATAAAGGAATTCGGAGACCAGGAGACACTTGCAAAAAATGGTTCCCTCTAACTACTATATACATTTGTAATAAGGATCTACAATTTGTACTAGCTCTCTACCTCCCTTTTATCCCCCCCTCCCCCTTCTCTCTATCTATTTCAGTGTGAAGTATTTATTCAACAACCACATTATCAGTTTTAACTTTTAGAAATAACACTTTTAAATCAATGTATTCGTATTTAAACTAGACCGCCTATACACCTAGGGTTGGTCCCCCTTTTTTGTTATGGTATTCCCCCTTCATAGACGTATTTGCTGTCACTCAAAGCTAAATACACCTTATTGAGTATTTAGCCTAAATTGTAAAATGAGAGAAAAAACAATGTTACACTTATCACTCCTCAACAACTAATTTGTTGAACTATTTTTTTATTGCTACTAAGCGCTCAATGACATTTCTATAGCCCTTTAAGAAATAAATATATTATGGTTCTGGTTCAAATCTGGGCGTAAGCCAAAGTTAAATTACGCTAGTTGGAATGAGAGAGATAATATATTTATCTCTTTTTTGCACTTTCGAATAAAAATTTTATAGCTATAATTTCTAACCTTAAAAATAAAATATTTTTAATAAACAACGTGCGTGGTTTTCTAGGGGCCCCTTCAAGTGGCAGGTCTGGTGATATGGCCTTCATGGACCTCTCTTTAATCTGGCTCTGAGTTTGCCTAATTATTACCATAACCATCTTAACGCCTTTTTATACATTATTTGGAAATAGGATTAATCTGTGTATAAAGAGTAAATTAAGGAGCACATCTGTGAATCCCTGGAAATTAGGGTCGACTAATTCAAACTGTTAGCTCAATATACCATCGTGGTGCGAAATCAGATGGTATACAAGTGGTTCGGAGTTCATTTTAAGAGTTGTAGTAGTATCTACTAATACCTACTTGCTGTTATAAGCATAAAAAACAATCATGGCTAAGCAATAATTCTTTAAACAACTCTTAAAAAATAGTACAAGAATTATTTATTTTTTAGGACTGCTCCATACTATCTGCTCTGATTATACGGATATGTACTCATTACACTAATGAGTTAGTGATGAGTAAAATTTAAGATATAGGAAGTGCACCCACTTTTGATTGTAGAGAGATATTGGGAAATCGTTTTGGAAAAAACACACTCATTACACCCAGCCGGGATTTGAACTTTGAACTTCATGTCATCGGCAGTTTTATCTACTCATAGTAGTGCGTTAACCACGTGGTCATCAAAGAGGATAGATCATATTTAATTTTGAAAAAGATAAAGATCCATTTTACCGAGTATTAAAACGTATACAATATTATATAAAAAAAAACTAATCACCACGTCTTTCTTCCCGTTCGTGTTATTGCTTATTGGTCTTAAATAACTGAGAATTACATTATAAAGCATGTATTTCTACCCTTATAAAAATAAAGCCTCACTGAGTCGAACATTTATAAATAATTTAAAAAAGGAATAATATACAACTGTTGAAAACACCAATATTTTAAATTCAACAAATAGGGTCGTTAATTGAACAGAAAATATTCATATCAAATAAATGAAAATAAAAGTGACACTAAAGTTAAACAATTATTACCCATTTTGATTTTTGCCGTTTTGCTTATTTGCGTTTACTCTCATTGAGTGCTAAGATTAGAAGTATCGATAATCGTAATATTAAGATAAAATCTCGATTCCTTTGATACCAGTAATAATAGAGATTATCGAAGTTTCGAAGAATCACGGCTGTATCCTTTATCAAAAATCAGTTACATCATCATAGTGCTAATACATCGTTTACTTTGCATAGTAATTTCAAGAATTTTTTTCTTAACTCTTTAATTTGTAGTGGTGGTGCCACTGCATTGTGTACTTTCGTCCCTAATTTTTAAATCTGTTGCGGATAAGCTTTTTCCTTTATCTTAAAATTTATAAAAGTGGTGCAAATAGAATAGGCCTTCAATCCCTAAGAAAGGGTCGACTTCGGTGGTCTTGGAATAAAGTTTTTGCCTCAGGACTCGATGCTCGTGGGTTCAAGCCAAGCCCAGGTCAACGGATTATTCCCGAACCATAAAAATCCGTGACACAACTTCCTTAGGAGGGGAAGTAAAGCCGTCGGTTCCATGCCAGTTGTGCCATGTAAAATAACCATGGCAGCAGCTGAACATACCATTACAGCAAAACCTGTAGACTCTTTCGCTCTAGCTCATAGAAATTCTCGTGTACTGATATAATCAGTATATTCAGAAAGTGCACGTCAAATACTTCAATTAAATACATAAAAGAAAGGGAAAGCTTTCCTTCTGAGAGAAAATTAATCACCATAAAGAGATGATTTAAACTTCAAAACTAATATAAGCCTATTTATTATTTATATTTCATTTCCATACATATGCAGGCTTATACTATTGTAAAACGTATGTGTCCAAAAACCATTATTTTGTATCTATTAATATATTGAAATATTTAAAATATTGTTATCAATTCAGCTTCTATCTATGCTCGAGGCACATTTTTAAAAATATTTAATTTCAGCTTTGCTGTCTCATTCCTTATTAGACTATATAATAACTAAAAGATATACTTTATAATTCTTTAAAGGTGTATGCAAAATAGAGTTTTATCTTTTCATAACCATTTTATTGAATTCAAAACTTAGAATTTTTTTTTATTAATTATATACTTATTTAAAATAAACTCCTACGCCGAAAGCTATACCAACCGAGTGGCAAACACCAATAACGATGATAGTGCCAATATCTCTGGATAGAGGGTGTAATGTGGTCAGCATAACAAACCATTATGGCGTTAATCTCAGTTTTCTAGACCGGAGATAATATGTATTTATTCAAGTAGCACCTCATATCTTCATGAGGTTGAATTTGGCCTTGTTCCTGACCCACTGCTTCAAATAAAACTTCCGGAAGCACCGGGGATCGAACCAAGGACCTTTGGATCTTCAGCTAGGAACTCTGACCGTTAGAACACAATGTTGTTCTACTTTTAGATAAAATCAAGGAAATTATTTGAGATTTTTTTAACAAAATAAATTTAATTTTTAATTTGTTTCAGATATCATATAATATCTCGAGACCATAAAGGAGGGGTTGTTTACACAGGAGACCTATATATTAGAAAATGGCGAGATGAAACCATGCCACATAACCGTGGCGGATCTGACTCTACTAGTAGTGCCAGACGGTCATCCGGTTCTCAGCAGAACAGCCTCAGCCAATGTGTGAGTACAACTCTTCAACAGTTTATTTTGCTTAGTTTGTATACAATTACATCCGTTTCACGTAAGGAGACTCATTAACACCTTGAATCACTTAGTCATCAGGTTATCAGCAGAAAAGCCTCAACTATTTAATGAGACTTAGGTAAAATCTTTCAACTGTTTATTGTATGTTTTTAAATTTGTATTATTATAAAATGTATTTTATAAACAGAATAATTATACAATCGCTTGACATCTAAACACCAGGAAGTACGCCTAAAATTACATACCGAGTTATTGGGTGAGGACTTTTTTATACCGTATTAATTCTAATGTGTCAACCCATCTCCAGTGTAAAAAAAAAAAAAAATGGTGTGGCTGTGTCATGGACACGGCCGTGTGTTGTACGTGAATACGTTTATGTAACGGGTTATATATATATTTAAATAAAATATTTTTATTTATGTATTTAGGATAAAAGCAAGGAAACAAATAATTATTGTGTTACAATATATCATTATTAATGATAGAGATAGATTTTTGATAATATTTTTTTATTCTAACACCTTATTATATTCACTGTCACTACTTTAAACTAATGTTTTATATACAATCAATAGATTTTGACGACAGCTGACGATTAAAACTTAAACGAACATCGTAGCTTCTCCGAATCAAAAGTTATACTAATTGCAAATCTCAATACGAAGCAAAATAACCTAAAAATGGCAGCGCTTCCCCCTCCACCGCGCGCGATGCGTCACTGTTCTCGCTTATTCGCTTATTGTAATGTATTCTTTTATCCTCTAGCTATCCAGTGGTATAACTTAATTTTGGATGTAGAGGATAGATTCGAAACTACAACGCCAAACTGTATTTTTGATATTTTTTATCCTAACACCTTATTATATTCACTGTCACTACTTTAAACTAAAGTTTTATATACAATCGAGAGATTTTGACGACAGCTGACGATTAAAACCTAAACGAACATCGTAGCTTCTCAGAGTCAAAAGTTATACTAATTGCAAATCTCGATACTCATTAAAATAACCTCAAAATGGCGGTGCTTCCCCTTCCACCACGCGCGATGCGTCACTGTTCTCATGTATTGTAATGTATTATTTGATCCTTTAGCTATCCAGTGGTATAATTTAATTTTGGATGTAGAGGATAGATTCGAAACTACAACACCAAACTGTATCCCCCGATTTTGTTATCATTAGGTTTTTTGGATTGCCCACGTATGGTAGCAAATTTAAAGACGTATTCACGTCAATAATTAAGCAATTAAGGTCAATTTGACCTTATAATATAAACTATAAATATGACCCATGTTGATAAAATAGCACAAATAGTAAAAATCTTCGTGAGAACCTACTGTATCCGAAACACAGTCATTATGTGTCATATTTATAGTCTAGTCTCTGGAGTCAAACCAATTCACCAGTATACGAATAGCAAGTAGTTGATGTGGAATGGGGTTTGGCTGACGTCCAAATTTAGACTACATATATTTATGTATACGTCCCCAAGTGTATATTCGAGATTCAAATATCAACCATTCGATCTAAACTTTTTGTTATTATTATTATTATTATTATTATTATTATCACCGCGTCCTACTACCCGTTCGGGTTATACGCAGTTATGCTAATGTGTAATGGTAGGATGATTGTGAGATGAAATGGAGGACCTACAGTTTAACGTGGAATCCTAACCACGGTGGAGGCCTGGCATTCCCCACATTCAAACTTTTTGTTATTCGGGTACTGGTAGATTGGTTCACTCTCAATACTAGACTATAAATATGGTCTAAGAGCCTTGTAGATACTTTTTAAATTAAAAGGCCACAGGGTTTATAGTTTTATGGTAGTTTTTACATGGTGCGAACTTTTGGGAAACTCCGGATTATTTGCAACTCTTAAGATTTTACACCTTGGGGAAAATACATTTTTGTTCTAAATTGGCTCTGAACAAAAGTTGTTAATAGATTGATATTTTAACGATATTGACTTCAAATTAAGGTCGGATGTGCGCTATAATTTATAAATTTTACTGAATATGTAATGGGTGTAGCAGTGTGAGTATCGACTATCTGTAACTAAGGATGTATAATTGAAGAGAGCACAATACAAAGGGGTAGTTTAAGGGAAGTGGCAATATTATTCTCCAGGAGAAAGATATTTGTAGGTCAATGTTACTTATAACCAGTTCATGTTGTACCCATAAGTACTAAAATGCTAATGTGTCTGGTATTAATGGGGTTGAACTTAGAGAAAGTATAATTCCATTTTCGTAAAGTTAGAGTAGGAAACCTTTTAGGATAACACGCCATCAGTTCAACTAGTATTTGAGCTCCAGTCTCCTCGTCATCTGCCGTCCAATCTATTCGACCATCGAAGTGGTTGAGTAAATGAGGCCATCCATAAACCACCTTGTTGAAAGGGAAGGTGGGTGAAGATATTATGTCTACATTGTATTACGTGGTGAGGGGATGGGGGAAGGAAGGTTAGATACATCTCACTGCTACGTGCACTTCTAATGTTAAAAAAATATTGTAATATAATTGTACATGTTTTCAGCGTTTGTGAAATTAATAATAGATAACTTCCGATTCTTAGTAGTATTAAATCTGAGTCCTTATTTGATCGTCACAAAATCTGTCCTTATGAAATAATAACATTCACTTTTAATGTGAAAATGAACGTATCGCAGGCTGTAGAGGAGAGGGTTTAGGCTAAATGCCTATTTAGTTTGACATGAGGGTAGGAGGAGAGTATGGTCAAAAAAATATAATAAAAACGTATTAAATGTTTAATGGATGACCCCAAAGTATTTAAAGTACTACTTGGATCTTTATATTTAGTTTTATATTTATATCCTTTGAAATTTACACATTATAAAGTTTGACACAAGGCATAACTGCACTGATAATCAAGCAGTTTAAATGTAATGCTCATTTATTTGGATTTACTGGTGATTGGGAATCAATGATTTGAATCCTTGCAGGTGTACTACAGAAATTTTTTCACAAATATTTTTTCAAACTAACTCCAAGCTAATGCAAATACATTTTATTTCAATATTCCCTTATCATTTTTGCCCATCAGCATAACTAAAATAAATACGTATAGCTCAAATGGATAGCGAGATGTGGGGGCTAAAGTGATAAAAATAAAGATTCAAAACTGGACCTCCTCATCTTAATATCATTTGTTGCAAGAATAACAGATTATAACTTTTGGGTGAAAAAAAAAACACAACCTAGCTCACACATTCTAGGATTGAGCCTTTATATAGCGAGTCTTGGAATCTATTCCAGAATCCATCGGGCCAACCCTAAATTAAATTGCAACATCGGAATTGTGTCTCTAGTTTTAATCCTCTGATGAGAAACAAACGAACTTCATCATGATGATTTTAAGTAAGCAAATGAACTACGTAATATGTTTTTTTATATCAACAAAATAACTGCATTCCAGCTTGTAATATAAGATATTTTCGGCTTGTTCCATTCCTTCAGGGCTTCTTGAATTTGGTTTCATATTTTAACTTTTAGCAAGATAGTTGTGCGGTGAAATGATGGAGGACATTGTTTCAATCTCTAGTTCTCTGTTTGGATAAAGAGGAAAGAAAATGTATATTGTTGATAAGTACAAGTTTGGGTTCCATAAAACGTTGAAGAATAACATACTAAGATGGTCCTGCTCCAATAAGAATGCTCAGCCTTCGTCAAGCTATTTTCTAGTGGTTAAATTGTTAATATTTCGATACAACATAACCATGAGAAGAATAGTGATTCTGTAACTAACCACCAGCAAGCTAGTAATATTCTGAAGTGAAAGGCAGGAGAAGATATATGTGTTTGACCAAGGAAACTGAATCATGAACAGTTACGGAAAGGTGATCTAGAAACTTTTACTTCCTTTGATTTAGGCCACATATGTAACATCATCATACTCGCTACTCGATTCTATCTACACTACCAAAAACACTGGAGGAACTATATTCTTCTGTGGAAAAAGTGGACATTAGGACGAGTAAGGAAGGATTTTTTATTAGATAATGATAGCGAAAAAAATATTTTGCATTTTTCTACTGTAACTAACTTGAAGTTTTTGCCACGGCTTAGCATGATTTACATAGACGGAAAGTTCCATGTTTCTCCAAAGCTGTTTTTGCAAGTATTCACCACTATAGGCAGTAAAGATAACGTCTACACTCCTTTGATCTTCGATTTACCTCCAAACAAAACCACTAACACTAACACTTTAGCTATTCATCAATTAATTTTAAAACTTTCTTGAACTTATTTTAGACTTTGCTCCATCATATACATAATTCATTGAATTTGAAGTGGCTATTCAACACACTGAGTGAAGAGTATTACCTCCACAAATCATCAAAGGTGGTAGGTTTCATTTAGGCCAAAGTTGGTGGGGGAAAATCCAACAATTAAACCTTATTCACGAATATAATTCTATAGAATCTGAAACTGGACAGTTTTTAAAATACTTCTTCAGATTATTATTCCTGAATCCTGGTGACGTGGAAGACTACTTTACTGATGACCTCATGGTGATCCATCCCAACGACGAAGGAATAAGAAGCTTTACTGATTACCTTTTAGAAAGGTTCTTAACAGAAAATGTAAAATTTTCACCCCGCGTATGGGCAAACAAATGTATCGGTGCACCACGCACTATAAATTGCTGGGAATCTTTTCATTTCAAAATTAAGGAGTGCTCTAATCAGCACATCCGAACATTTTCCAGTTTATAGAAGTTTTGAAAATCGTATAGTGTAATTCCTATGTCAAAAAAACCAGTGAAGTATATAGAAGACCTGAAGCGGTACACAAAGAAGCCTTCATCAGGGAGAAAGTGTTTAAGTATGAAACTAGTGAAATATCTCGATTTACATTTATCATCAGTGTGATGCTACAAATATTAACCCCTGAATAAAAAGTAGACAATCAATTTTAAATGCAGCTATAAAAAAACACACAATTTTCAATTATTTTTAACAGTAAAACTACATGATGTATGCCTACTCATTTTTATAAACTATAACTTCTAAAAAACATATAATATTTCGTTATTTAATTTGAATTTTTCAAATACTTATATAAAATAAGTGATTTAAGAAGAGGTTAACGTTTAGTTTATTGAACTAAAACCTTGAAGTTAAGTTTTTATAAGCCGGAACTATATTAATGTATCACAATTTATAAACAGGGACGCAATTCATATATCACAATTTATCAACAAGGACGCACTTGGTAGAAAAGTTTTATTTTGGGAAGCAATTCATATGCATCAAATTAAACGTATCAACAAAAATGCTTTTTGAAACAAGTTGACGGTAGTTTGAACACAATTTAAAACCTGTATATTCCAATGCGTGTATATTTATACTGTATATATTTTTCTCTCACTAGAACTGGCTAACAAAATACAACCATCTCATTGCATCAATAAACGAGGTAATGGACTGTAATACTACTGTGAGTTTTGACTGATTTATTACCTGTCAAATTTTTATTTATTTTACGGCCACGAAAATGCATTTCAAATAACAAAAATAACAAATACAATCGTGTTTTGTTTTCTTCACGTTTATATACCATTGTTATTATTATTACCATTATTTTGTAGGACTACGTAAAAGTAGATTATAATCGGTTGTTTGTTATTGTACATTAATGAAATAATGCTCCATTGAAACGGAAGTGTAGCTCTCCCTATCCCGTAATGTTTGAAGTTGTTTTTGGATGTTTTGTCGCTGAAAAAATATTTACTACAACGAATCTGGATAGAGTTTTTAATACCTTATAAAATATAAAAGAAAAGAAGGACCCGAATAAATATTATAGGGGTCAGTACAATATAGTTTTCACACTGAACCACTTTGGGGGATGCCTGGTGTAAAGATTCACTCTCATCATATATTATGCTGATGATGGGAACACGAGGATTCGAATCCATGTCGGGTGTACTGAGGGTGAATTTTAGATAGTTGTTTTTAACTTTCACATCACGCAAATTCAAGTATACTTAATATAAATCAACCTTCCTCATCACTAACCCACGAGTGTAATTAGTACTTAGGCGTATAATTCAAACAGGTAGTAGGACATTATGGTAAAATTATTATAAGTTATCTCAATAAAAAGAGGGATGTATTTTACAAATATAACTGTCATTTAAAATAAATGGTATGACAGAATCGCACAAACATTCTCGTATTGTGTATTATATGTTCGGAAATTTTTTTCAAAAATAAGATTGGAGCAAACGACCTTTAAGTATATTTTCTTTATAAAACAAACACATTATCCTGTCAGTTAAATATATTTGTAAAATGTGGTTATTCTATTTCAAACCAAATTGCTAAAATACTTTTAACAAAATTCAAATAAAAAAATTATCTGTAAGCTATCATAAAATTATTTATTTGTAAAAATAATAATTTATTTTTATTTACCATGAAAACCTATTCACAGATTCCCATTTAGAATTCAATATTAAAGGTAGAATTTCGAAAAATTATATTTTTATTATGAATAGTTGTAAGTAAACCACCATTAAATTAATTGATTTTGGATAATTAAATAATAAGTATTATTTATATTTAAAAGAGTCCCCAATAGCACTTTTCTAACCAAACTGTTAGAGCTATTTAAAAAAAATCTAATTTTAAAAATCAGTCAACAATTATTAAATTATTTTAAATAAACAACAAATCTGTACAATTAAATCTGCATAATTATTTATAATACAATAAACTTAACTGACACTCATTTTGAAACAATTAGATAAAGCAATTTCCTAAAATATTCAAACTAATAAAACTGTCATCAGTAGACTATCCATAACAGAATTTTTTCCCTAAAAAACAAGTATACAGCTTTATTTTGGCCATGATATTTTCAAACACTCCACATATATAAATTTTAAACAAAATCGTTATAGCCATTTTCAAAATAATTTTAATTTTCTTAAATTACTCATAAGTAAGCGACCGTTTATCAAATTTTTATCTAGCACCAAGAATACAGGGTTATTAACAATATCAAAATCTCCCGAGATACCCATTTGAAACTAAATCGTATGATCGATTTGTAAAATATTTTAAGTTTTGAAAAAACAGGTTTAATTAAACTATCCATAAATGATCTTTTCTCCCAAAGCATTAACCAATATTATAAATAAAATAGCTACTCTCATTTTTACAGTATAATGACTTTAAAGATTCATGTTTGGTGCTTAAATCCTTATCCTTATTCTTTTTATAACATCTCCAAAAATATTTGAGATAAGAAATGACTTATCCCTGCAAATTTGTAGGTCTATTTATAGTAAAAATATTTTATTTAAAACATATTTTTATAAAACCAATATTTGTAAAGCTAAACGCAAACAACATTTTAGAAAACCTTCTAAAAGAATATTTGAAAGTAAGAAGTGGTTATAGTGAAAGTTAAAACTTAAATAAGTTGATCTAAAAAACTTATTATTAATTTATAAATTAGGCAATTAGCAATGTGGTTAATGTATTACATGAAATCGGCAAGCACTAAAATGTAAAATTTTAATCAAATTTATAGAGAAATATAGTGTATGATATGAACAATTAGATAAAATTATAATGCATCAATTAATAAAATAATGTTCAAACGAGTTTATGAATATTCTTAAAACATATGTTGACACATCAAAATATTAATAAAGAAAATATAATATACAATATCACGTTATATGGGCTATGATCAATGTTCTTAAGTTCAGACTCGTTGTGAAATTAGAGAATAAAATTAAGTTTACATCTGTCAAACTGATTTAGAAAATTATTTGAAGTATTTATCTAATCAAGAATGATCTAAGTATTATCTGTGTTTGTGTCCCATTACTCCTTTTTTACATCCAGCAGTTACTTACTTCATTCCGACATGTTTCGGTACTATGGTACCATAATCATGGATATTATGTTGTTTTGAAAAACACGATGTGTTGTTACGACAATCATATGTTAACAGCTAGCTGTCGTAATAACACATAGTATTTTTTCACAACATAATATCCATGATTAGGGGAAATGTTTGTAGAGCAATGATCTTTCTCAATCGTTTTAGACTCAATAGTCAATATTTACCCTTTCGATTGGTTTAAATTTATAAATGGGGGAATTTAAGAAAAATTTGATAGCCGTAAGATGTGAAACTCCTAATAAAGTGTCGAAAAGGAGTCAAAAAAGCTTAACGTAAGTATAACGCAATTTTTTCTCGGGTTTGCTAGTGTATTTTATTTTGTTTCACATTTATTATGAATTTTGAGTAAATATCTCCATTTCTAAATACTGGATTAAGAAAGTCCGTGCGGAGTTTCGTACCATTTATGTTATTCTCTTATTCAGTGAGTTAAATTAACATTTGAATGTGATTATTTTTGTTTCGTTTGGAATATTTGGCAATAACATTTCTATAAAGAACCGGCTACACGGAGCCAAACCGCACCGCATTTTTCCGGTGGAATGCTATCTATTGTTTTAAATGCAAGTGGCTACACGATCCGTACCACACCGCACCGGCGCTGACGAATCGTAGAGAGAGCATTGCTTTGCACTTTTGCGGTGGGGTGCGGACCGTGTAGCCATCTACCACCGGAAATAAATGATCGGGAGCTTCCGAACTTTGTTTTCATGCTAACCTCTAAGCACTGTAGGGATGGGAGAAACAGTGATTTTACGATATCGGTAATCACAGTGACCTTGATATTAAAAGAGCAGTGATTTATACCAGTGATTGTTCAGAGTTATTGGCAGTCACTGTGTCAGCACTTGTAAAACTAGGCATTTATTTCCCAGCCGTTGCACGAGTGACGCTGTAATCATTGTTTCCATTATTACGTACAAAATAAACAGTATTATTACAACAACTTATTGAACAACAAACTTTCTTCTTAATTATTAGCTAACTTGAAACTTTATTTTTCGTAATTAGTAGGTAATTGAAGTTTATGAAAATAGGTGAAAACCTATGGAAGTAAAAATAAAAATACAAACATGTTTTGTAATAGAACTCGGTCTAATAAGAATATAAATGCGGTGCGACTCGTGTAGCCACTTGCTAGAAAATGCGGTGTGGGTCGGCTTCGTGTAGCCATACCTTAACACATACCAACCAATCTGCAATAATCTCGTCGCAATGGACGCAACATTCTGTGTTGTGAAACTCTTCCATGCACCTGTTACAGATCCCATTAAGCAATCAATAGCCAGACTCAGCCCGCGATCGTTTCATATTTGTTTCAAACGGCGATGGTTATGCAAATATAACCAAAATGAGATTTTACGTATAGTTTTTGGTATAATATGAGATAGAATTATTTTATGTAAAAATACAGAATACATTCAGGTATCTCTTTCTGAATATTTATTTTGGAAAGCATATAAAACAATATTTTGTTGTGGAGGTAATAAATGATTAAATATGTATGAGAACAAACATTAAATTCAGGTTAAGGGTGGCTATAGAAGTCAACCTATATATTTTCTAACATGTCTCACACCTTCTGTGGCGTCACTCTCGCAATAGACTAGACTGCCAATATCTGGGAGATTGGGATTCAAATTCCTGTTAAGTCTACTGAGGTGTTTTTTTCATAATGAGTTTACACTCTACCTCCACACAAATGCGGGTACACCTTTTCTAAAATCAACCGTTTTAATTTCTAACTCATTAGTTTGACTATTACATGCGTGTATAACCTAAACAGATAGTAGGACTAAGTGTAAAAAACCACATTTTACTACTTATGTAATATATATGGTGTTGAATTAATTACGCTAAAGTACTAGAGAGGAAAAAGGTTAAATTTAGAGGAAATGTACCAGCAATGGAAATAATCTAGCAAAATCCTCCCACAGTACAATCAACTGTGATTCGAACCCTGATATACCCGTCACCGGCACTACAGTTTTTTTGTGAGTGAAGTCTATTACCATTCACCCACTGAAACGGATAAAACGATTTCTAACCCTACTAACAAAGTAGTAATAAGTAAGATATAACTTATAGAAAATGCACCATAATTTGTTTTGAGAAAAAGTGAGAAATCATTTAGGGGAAAAGAGCACCTTTGAAATCCCAGCCGGTATTATAGCCTTTACAATTTAGTCCACATGTCCAACTATACAAGTAGATACCGATATTGACCAATTGGTAGCCCTTAATCGGGCTCTCTAGGTATAGGTGTACTTAGACTATGCTATTTTGAAAGCCGCCTTCCACTGTATCTCTCTTTAAAATGTTCATATTTATTGCACAGGAAACATTAAATAGATGGACAAATAAGCTAGTGATGAATATATTTAAACCATGAGCTATTCTACAGTTATCTTAAAATATATTATTATAATATAGGTCATATTAGTTTACTAGATAATACTTACTTCAGTGATGTATTTTTATATAATGTTATTACTAATATAACTTTTTTACATATATTGTAATTGGTATAGAATATTTGATTTGTTAAATTTGATACAACAAATAATATTAAAACCAAACATACCCTTATTTAATTCATTCTATGGCTCGTTTTCAAATGTTTAGAAACTTATATCATTGATCAAAGTTGAAAAATTTAACAAATGTTAATAATTTAGACCGTGATATGTTCATTATACTTAAAATGAGTATTTTTAGTTTACAAGAATAAATATATTTAAATGTATGTATCATACAAATTACATTCGGTTAGCCTTATATATATTTATTAACTCTCTTGGCAGATGGCTCAGTGGGTTCTATTATTTTATTATTATTAATATACCTACTATCTGTTTAGAGGTGCGTGTCTGTAAATTTAGATTAATTACCAATGAAAGAAATCGTAGCTGTAGACATGCTACTTCATGATCCCATGCGAGTATAGTAGCCCCATGGCTTCTTTGGTGCTGACAGCTTACCGCTGAATTCTGACAGTCAACATTTAGGTATATACCTAGATTTTGACTGTCAAAAGTGACAGCTGCTAAACACATGTTTTTGCAGATCATATGGTTCGGCGTAGGGCTACATGATTTGTTCTGGTAACTTTTCAAAGCCGTCAGAAGTCAGTTGTGAGCTGTCAGTCAGCACCAAAGAAGCCATGAGGCTACTGTATTTAATTCAAATAAAAAATAAACCTGCTTGTTTTTTTATTCTTAGTTTTGTTGTGCACAAGCCTTGATTCTTTTGGAAGATAAGGGTGGTGTTACAAATCTCCGCAAAGGGAACCTACCATCTTTGAATTCAATTCTGTAACGTTTCTTCCCAATGATGTCTGTCAACAGTTATACTTGGACTATTTTGTTTTATGGTATCCAACTTCAAGAGGTGGTTTTTATTAATTCTGAAAAACGAATTGTGGATCACCTATATCCTAGATGACTGAAAAAAGGGGAAACTTAAACTTCTTAATGAACTTGGTCGTTTATTTTTAAGATGTCAGTGTTTGAACCTCGTTGGAATCAATCAGCGTACTGTTTCTAGTATTTTACAAATAAATAAATGGCATTATGTTCATCAACATTTGAATAATATTTTCAGAATGAAAATATTTAGGCATATACGTAACCACTCTTGAAGAGGCAAAGATAAATTAATGCATGAAATATTCCGTGCTATATTAAATATAATATATTTCTGAAAATAGGTTATTATTTTTTTCCAAAATCATTTAGTGTCTTTCAAAAATATTAACCATTTCTAAAATATAAGCATTATCTTGAATAATCTTTGAGCTAGTTTTAAATTAGCTTTCAGTTTATAATTTAATATCATTTAAATTATATTCATCCTTACATATTAATCTGAGACTTAAAAGTTTCTGCCCATATTTACTTGTCTGTGTTTTGATAATCTAAGCGTTAGCTCAAAAGATAACCTAATATGACACAAGTTAACAGGACTTGACTCTATGAAATCCTTTAATGTTTTGATTTTCTTTTTCTCATATTTTAAAGTGCATCACTCATTTACTTAAAATAATGAACTGTAAAATACGGCGGCACAGAAAAACTTAATGAAATACAAACATAATTAACGGCAGCACAAAGAATGACAGGGTGATTAAATTCGTGTTCTTAAACCTCAGTGAAATTCTTTTATTACTATCTTTTTTCTTTCAGGATTACCACGCTCATTCATTTACACATCTCACTTTCTTGTATTTACATAGAGATGGATTCACGTGGGCAAAATAAAAAAAAATGTTGTCACAGAATTTAACGAGTTAAGGGACTGAAACCAGATAAAATGACCAAAGGCAATCTGACATAAAAGAATGAGGGGGATTTTGAAGACACTGTTTATTATTATAATTTTAAAAAGACGGTTTCTATAACTTTTTTTTTATCACTGCACTTAATAGTTGTTAAGGCTATACGAATATATGATAATTATTATAATGAGTAAAAGATGAGAGAGGAAGTATTTTAAAATAATTACTTGAGTGAAAGAAGAGTGATAAATCATTTAAGAAAAAACATCCTCAGTAGACATGGGCAGGATTTAATTCCTAATCTCTCCATCATAAGCAGGCCAGTTTAGCAAGAGAGTGACGCCTTAGACCATTCAGTCACTGAGGCGGATACATATAAAACTTTCGGTGCGATTGTTTTAGAAGTAGATCAAGAGGTTAAATTGTATGAGACCCACTTCAGTAAATAAGAATTTTAAGTATATGTTTAAATATCATGCTGTGGTGGCTAAATTATTAAGTATTCAATCCAATACTAAATGTAATACGTAAAATCTTATTTTCTTTTCAAAATCTTACAAACATTTATCGAATGTATAAATCATATAATTAGTGTTTAAATCAATATTGTGATAATATTATTTAATGATTGTATTATCTTATTATATCCAGTATTGTTTCCAGCCTATGGCCCAGGTATAAATTTTTTTTATTCACCTAATATATGTTTCCTCTACCAGCTGGATGGGCTTGTCAGAGTTTCATTTACCTCATAATTTATCCTAAAACCTAATACGCATTAAGAAACAATTCCCTGGATACAGCATTTCCCATTATTTTGCCCTGGTTTTAGAAACATTTGAGAAACAATTGGTCAACCGTTTCTCAAATGTTTCCAACTGTTGGCCAAAAATTTTTCACGTTGCCCTTGTGTTTCCTAGTGGGAAAAACCCTTTTTCAGTGATAAATTTCAAATGGCTTACAAGAAACAGTGTTGGCTAACATTTCCGACAACAAGCAACTTGGGCTGGTAGGTGAGATTGCTGGTCTAAATCGTGTGCCTCTTTTCACTATCCTGGGACCAACAATTTGTAAAATATCTTCAAAATCTGTAGGGGACCTGTGGGGGAATTTTCTAAAACCACTGCCGTCTTCGATCTTCATTTCTGTCAGAAGCTTATTTGCATAGTGTGAACAATTTTTAAGCACTTTACAGACCCATCCCCTTTTATTCTTTTCTGTCTTCTTGAACAGCCCATAATTAAATACAAAGCACAAGCCATAAAAACATCCTTCTCAAAATACATTTTTCACTCAACTGAACTCTGTACGAGAAACAATCGTTTTATCATTGTAGTCTGGACGCGAAACAACGTTTCTTTAATGTTTGCAAACGATCTGTTTCCCATGTTGGCCGTACAACTCGGAAACAGTTGAGGAACAGTTGTCCAAACATGTTTACAAGGCGTAATAAGCTTAAGACTAGCACAAACACAGTCCCTGGCCATTATTTTATCAATTTGAAAGTGAAAACCATATTTTTCATCAATGATAAATTTCCGACCATGCCGGGAATCAAACCTGGGACCCTTAGTCCAGGAGGCAAACACACTACCGATTTAGCTATGGTGTCAGATGGTATTATCTAATGGATGTGATTAATAATTTACAAAGTGGAGTGGTATTATATTAAAGGAAATGTGTGTGCTTACTTATTCACTGAATAATCCTTAATAGATTATAAAGTCGGTTTTAAGCTAAACAATTTAAATTAGTTTATCTTTGAAAACTTTGTTTCAAGTTATCACATATTTATGAAAATGGTAATTTTTAAAATTCTACCCGTATCAGTGGGAACGTGAATAACAATACCACGCTCGTATAGTTGGTATTTACAATGGAGGGAGGGTTAGCGTTCAAACACAGCAGAATTATTAAGGATGATATTTCCTAAATACTTTCCCACTATACCTTCTCTTAAATGCTTCTACATTTTATCCAAATTTTAAATTTATCATCCTTGCCGCACTATTATAATATAATGTGGTTAGTCCCAACTGGTGGTATGATGCACGCAAAAAAATAGAAAAAATAAAGATAACTAAGGGAATATTTTTTAAATTCTTATAAATGTCATGATGGAAGTAAACATTTGGCAAAACATATCATCTAGATGTATAATATTACAATTTTTCTTAACATGATGGCATCAGTTCTTGAATATATGTCAAGGGTGTCCTGGAATTAATGAAAACTTTTTCTCCTCATTTAAAAGATTTCTCATCTAGTGCCACTGTGATCATAACAAATATTCAAAAACTGTTGATATTACATATGAAGAAAATTTAACTATGTTTGTACTGAAGCAATATTTAATTTATTTTGGCTAAGCAAATGTATTGATGTAAGAACTGCAAAAAAACTGACCTTCTCGTTTTTTTTTTACATCACCACCTTATAGATAATATTAGCTGGCAAAACTATAAGGAGTAGAACCGTGGGGGGGGGGGGGATCTAGACTCAGATAAGAGTATTATATTGTAATAGAACTGAAAGGGGATAGCGTAATAGTTGGACTGGATAGAACTAGCTCAAGAGAGATATTTAGGTGTATTACTTTTGTAAGTGTGGCAATAAACTATATATAGCCATAAATTTTAAATGGGTAAATAAATGCTAATAATATTTTTTTTAATTAATAAAATGTTTACCAACAATCTTTACTAATTTAAACTAGAAATAATGATTTTTACAATACATTTTTAATTTATATAATAGTTTTTTATGGGTTTGATTAACTATTTGATCAAAATATATAATTTGTCCTGAATACTAGTGTATACAATGTTATGTAGTATAATATTGGTAAACAAAATCAATTTTATTTTATAATAATTTCCAAACATATACGTCCCAAATCTAATTCGAAGTGTTCGTTGTACATCGATCCAATGATGCGTGAAATGAGAACCATTTGGTTATTTACAACCGTTGAAACCCTAGCTTTAAACAAATTTATGAACGCAATTTAAATAAACATTAAAAACATTATTTGCGTCAGCTTCGTCCCCAGTCCAACCACCTAAACAAAGCTAAAATACCCAGTATGGGACACACCCTCTCTGCTGCTCATGACTGCCAGACAAAAGCTCATAAAAAATTTAAAAAAAAAGCTCACGACTCTTGTGTTCAACGGGATCATTTAATGAACCCTCCCACAATCCGAGTAAAGGGTAAAAGTGGAAGGGACGAGACATTAGGCCAACCGATTCGATATCTTTCTCACTCAAACTCCACACAATAAATTAATTAATTTTACCCAAATTATGATTATTGTTATTATTTTAGCTTAGTCTTTGTAACTGTTTGGGCTAAATGTATACTTTAACTACCCCTTTATAGTAGGAATGAGCAAGGTATAGTTTTTGAGGAAAGTTACCCAAATTTTTGGGGTGGAAAATAGAAAATAATTTAGGTTAAATACCCCTAATATAGCTAAACATTATTCAAACATCGATCTCCCCGACAATCCAGTCCAACATTAAGTTGAGCTTTATACCATTCAACCAATGATGGTAGGCCCAAATTATTTATTACTTGACAAAAATGATTGACACAGTTTTCAGGGAGTAAATTGAGTATATTTGAAATAACTACGCAAATGTGTTAGAGATTAAAATAGTTTAATTTAGAGGAAGTGTTTACTCATTTACGTGGAAGACCATTTAGAAAAAATCAGATTCAATACACCCTACCAGGATCGAAACCCGATCTCTCTGTCATCGGTGGTCTAGTATATATACCAAGAGTGACGCCTTAGCTCATTCAGCCACCAAGGCGGGTTATCTAGTTTAGTTTGCCGGTACTGGAGAGTTTAAGGTTCCAGTGCCAATTGGATACACTGAAATAGTTGAACTTTCTTTCTAAAGGCAGATGCGAGTATGTATCCACTTGATCTACCTTCTTTAATCATACTCCATTAATGTTTTATTTTAACATCTTAAACTGTTAGTTCAACACACACACGCACACATTAAATATACTAATACAAAATTTAATCTTTTTTCTGACCCATTCAGTGACCAAATATGTACTTATCTAATAATTCATCACTGTAACATATTACACTTACTAAAGCATATTATAGATTTTTGAGTTGCTAAACAGGGAAATTATTATTATTTTTGTAATAAGAGTGATAAATATATACATATTTATACTATACGGACCAATTATAACGTCTATAGGCAACACTTTGTTGCAAAAAGAAATAGTGATTGATTAATTTACGAAGTCCTATAAATGAAAAAGGACTAACAGGAAGTTTTAGAATCTTATAGGCTATTATATTTTTTCGTGCACTGCGTCTAGCTACCTGTCCGGGGAAACTGTTTTTTTTACAATAATGAGGTAAGGATGAGTAAGATAAAATATTAAAATAAATTTACTTACCCTACATCTACGTGGAGAAAGAACTAGGATCCGTTCAGGAAAATCCACATCAGAAAACTCGGTTTGAATTCAATCTCAGACTTATCCGTCCTAGACATATTAATCCATACTAAAATAATTGACCCTCTTTTCCGCGTTCTTATAGGTGTCAATAATATTATTATAGTTTAATCTATATCTCTTCAGATTATCTATATATTTATATCTCTAATCTATATCTCTTCAGACTTTTGACTTCATACATTCTTTAAAACTCACATTTGAAAGTTAAAATAACTGCATATGAATTAATTTTTTAAGCAGAGCGTCTTACCATCTGTTCAAGCTATACGCCTACATACTAATTAATCTAATGGTTTAATAGAGGAGGAAGGTTGTATTTAAAAAAATTACCCTAATTTCTTATAAAGAGAAAGGAGAACCATTTTGGAGAAACCAACATTAGTACACCCTACCGAGATTCGAACCTTGATTTCCCCGTCATTGGCCATCTAGTCTACTGTGAGAGTAGTGCCTTAGACGATGCGGCCACTAAGCGAGTTGCATATGAGTAATTTTTATGTGAGATCTACTGGAATTGAGTCCTGAACGCTTAAACCAGAATCCAGTACACTGTGCCTGTTAGAATAATGTGTAGCGTTATTAAAAATATATAACTTTTTATTTATTTTTTTGTTTTCTATAAACATATTTTTTTTATAAAAATTGCCTTGGGGAAGTTGGATACAAATGAAACTTCATTGTTTACGAAGCTTATATTTATTGAGATTTTTTTTTCTTTTTTTTTTGTTTGAATAAGGGGCGTTATTAAATCCTTACGAAGAGTCTATCTAGAAAGCGGAAATGAAGAAAGAAGTAATCATCTTGTTGGATGTTGTGTTTTTGTTCTTATCCACCCCTTCCCCCTTCACACACAGCCTCCCTCGAGAAACACTACCCTCTACCCCCTCCCGTAGTCTTCGTCTCCTGTCCTAGTCTCGTTCACATTACTTCCCCTTGAAAAAAATGGCCGATCCTATAGCACTCCAAGCGACTCTTAGTAATATATGGCTTTTAATATAACTCTACTGTCCTCTCCTTACTCACTTGCCCCCTTCATCTCGGCAAACTCATATAGAGATATAAAACAATTCACCTTGTGACAAGAAATAGCACCCTACAACCCCTCAACAAATTACTTTCCAAAGTTAACTCTGCCACAAAACACAGGTTTTTTTTCCACATTTCTAAAAAAAGACTATAATAATATATATAGGAACTAATAGGTCCATAAATTCGAATTTCTATTAAAGTATTTAACCAGTATAAGAATAGTTTGAAATTTTAAGTGAAATTGACTTTTTCAACTAAGTTTTAGAAGAATGTGTCTCATAATCAGGTCAACCTTTTATGAAAGCTCAGAAAGGAATTAAGTCAGCTAATACCACACATGGGCGAATATAGACGTGTACACAACATTTTAGTTGGTAAACCTGAAGCTTCAAAACCTTTTGTTAGGCGTCGATGGGAGGTTAATGCAAGGCTCTAGAAGTCTACTTAAATTCATAAACTACAGAAACCAAGTAGGTATTTATCGTTACTGGGTGGAGTTATACGTCAATAAGAAAACCAACAGTGGAGGATTGAAATACAAATACCAATATAAATTGTATTGTGACCCTCCTATTAAATTGTTACATCCCCCGATTCACATAAATCTATTCTATGTTCTTATACGAGCTATCTTTTGTTTCTTGGGCATTTAGGTATTAGTGATCAACCAAAATATATGGACTTTTGGAATTTTCAGAATGGAAAAGTTTTTTTTATTTAGATTATGTTTACAAGCTTATAGGCATATGTTAAGGATAATATAAATTAGCTATGTGTTCATTCCAGTAAACACCTGACTTGTGAAATGTTAAAGGTTTTTTCGATATTTAATCATGATATCTGATTGGCAGTCTTAGAGTAGGGTTGATTGGCGAGCTTATTTTCTGTAGTCATGAACTTACAAGTTTCTTAAGGCTATAGAGCTAGCCATCTTATATATATAATAACATTTAAATTTGTATGTACGTTCGATTTATACTGTTTATTTGTTTCCAGTAAACTCAAAAAGTATTCGTTAGATGAGATGGAACTTCGTATTTAATTTCTTGTCTTTAAAAATAAAGGGTCAGCTATATAGTAAATAACATCAAACTATATCATCAGTAAATGAAACAGGTCGATAAACCTATTGTTAGTGAGATTAGATTAGCGTTTTAAATTAATGCAATTCAAATATATTAACTTTTAATGTAAAAATCTTATTGTATGTTTCCTTTGCAACGAGGGTCTTGGAAATAAAACAAATCATGACTGTATATTTTCTAAGTATTATTTGATCGACAAATCAAATGCAATCCAAATATTAATTTATGGAATACATTTTAATATTAAATTCAATGAGAAACTATATTTTGTGTTAGTTGTTTTAATATTTCCCTTAATAGGAAAATCGTGATTTTTAACAAATAAAATTTACACCTAGGGAAAGCTCGGCATCTTTATATGATTTAATATTACACTTACATGGATACATATGTAATCAAATAGAATAAACTATCCTAATAAAAGCAAGAAAATATTAATCAAAATGTTATACAGTAAGCAACAACACATAAAACGACTATTTAAATATTTAGAAATAATTTTCAATACACTTATTCTAAATTGTATTATTTATTTATTGGTTCCTTTCCCTCTCACTTACGGTAGGTGGTAGGAATTTCTGTTTTAGTAAGATTTGGATATTGTGAACCAAATATCTGGGTCCATAGAGGTTCACTATAAGCAGAGTTAACTTTTTATTGAAATCTTGACGCCTTAAACCCCTTGACCTCCAGTGTGGGTAATTCAAAGTCCAAGAAAAATATAAAGTTAGCACTCTTAAGTCTACTTATTGAAACCCAAAGTTATTCACCTCTGGTGTATTTGGAAAATACCCATGTTTAGCCTAATGCCTTAGACCACGTATAGACTGTGATATGTACCTTTAAACTCAAAACAACTAACCAAGTAATTTTAAACTTTAAAAAGAAATTATGGAAATCTCTTGGGTATGCAATTAAGCCTCTTTTTTTACATCTAGTTCAGGGACGGCGAAACTTTTCCTACCATTGTGCCACTTACGGACTATCTGAATTTTGAACACGTCTAGTGTGCCATGTCTTATTTACGTTTTTTAGTGAGTATTTAAAAATTAAAAACTGGTTGAATATAATGAATAGCTCAATACAATTGTAAATATTTTTATAATGCCTAAATTTTAAAGAAGAAAGATTTATTAATTGTCAAAATAGTGCCTTATACAATTTATATAATTTAAAGTAAGAACATTGAAAAAAGATGATAAATAAAAACTTACATAATACTTTCCATATAAGTTTGAAATATTTTGTATTTTGCCATCCAAGATATTTATGTTCGGTTCATATATTGTCTTCAACATTAAACAAGATGCACTGAAGTACAGGCCAAGATTGTAGCATGTCAATCAGACAAATTGGACAGCTACAATTAAATATCAATATTTTTATATTTCACGGAAGAAAGAAGTGTTATTAACATATTTAAAAGTAATCTATCTCATCGTTTGTTTTTCCTGACTAGATGCAGTCAGATAATATTACGTGTCTCCCGAAATTGAAACACGTGGTTATTCAAAAAATATCGCCTTTTGATAAATAATGTAGCAGATATCAAAGAAGAGAATTAACATTATCATATTTATGAATAAATACTTTAACGCATACCCTTTGCCATTGGATGATATCGGATAAATTTACATACACTAGCCATTCTGCCTACAAGAAAATACAGTAAAAAGACGTCTATATCACAAATTCTCATAAAAATAATAGCTGAGCCTAAATAATACAATCAAACCAGATATATTTAAATAGAAGATGTTTTGATATCTACTTACCATTTCAAGATGTTCTTGGATTCGTTTGCCACAAGCTGGAAGGGAGAATTATTCAATGATGGCTGCCTAACTGCAGTCACACGTGCTTTCATTTGCAACACCGGATCAAGTAAGAAGTATAAAATGAACTTGATCTAGTGACCCACTTCGCGTCAGAGAAGACTAGTGGCAGTTCAAGAAACCATGTTTTCCCCCTTCCCCGCAAGAGACTTTCCCTGGTTAATTTTACTTTCACCCCGCCTTCGTCCGTCTCTCTCTTTTTCTATATTCCTAAGTTTATCACCCTTTTGCATTGTTTCATTCATATAAGATTTTAGAGTATATATAGGGCTGCTCTCAGGTTCACATTATACCCATTCTACTACAATCCAGCGTCGAAGGAGGAACTTCTACACCGTCACGTAACGAAGAAAACGATGACCATGAAGTGTTGGCCGTCAGATCCACCACCACCCAGATCAGGAGGACAGTCTTCGATTACTTAAGTATCCTGTAAAACATCAAGTTCTTATTACTTAGAGTCTAGTTTTTGTTCAAAAAACTAGACATTTTGATATTTTATATGTTTTGTAGTCGATGCCGACTTTATTTTTGTTTGTTTAGTATCATGTCGAATGGACAGTTAGTCCATTTCAAGTCTTGCTGACTTCAAGACGAAAAAGGTTAATTTAATGGGTTAAATATTGTGTCCTCCAGTCTGAAGGACAAGTCTCGTTTTTGACTAGTTTTAGATTTAGTATATCAGTCCTAGCCACTATTTTTCTCTGTGTCCTTATGATACAGACTTTACGTTATGAGCCGTTGGCTTGGAATGCAGTAATGTCTTAGTCATAGACTTACTAACCTCCACCAGTTCCATTTATATATTTTGAGCTAATGTTTTTCACGACACCAGGGACGTCATGTGCATCTGTTTGATATTTGGATGGCTACAACCAGGCTGTCTGGCTTGTTTTATCCAAATCACAATTGGGTTCATGGAAATCTATGTTTTGAGTTGGTCAAGTAGTCACGCTTCGTTTGCGGTATTAACTTCAGTGAGCAACCCGTGGAACTGCACTTGAGTCATAGTGGGGTCCGCGCAAATAATACCTTTTTTCCTTTCTTGGTTTTTGGCTCCTATTGTTTTTGTGTTGCTCTTAGTGTAATTTAACTATAATTGTTTGTACTATTGAATGCTCTGGCAGTACCGAAAGGGAAAGAGACCAGCCGTAGTACTATTTTGTAGACACCTGTTTATTAGCCATCAACCAAGGTTATCCACAGACCTGTCTATTGTTCATCATTATACAAAATGTTTTTAGGAGATTATCTTAAAACACAGTCAAGCAAACTGATTAAAATCTATATGTATGTCTTGTTAGATTCTTTTTGTAAATAATTACTTAATCTGTTATCTCCTTAAGAAAACACCTGCGCTGGTGCATGATTATTTCAAACCATTAAGGTATTATGCAAATAAATGGGTGTTTAGTTATAATTTTCTTCAAAAAATTTTAACACTTGGGGAAGAGTTGTAGTTGGTGTTTATTTTTTTAATGTTGGCGTGGGACCTAAATCATGTTGAAATGTCACCTAGTGGCACGCGTGTCATAAAGCTGCCATATTTGGCCTAGTACATGATACATTGTTACTAACTATTAGAATAGATAAATAACGAAGAAACATAAAAAGCGAAAACTTGGTAATAAAAAATTTCTTTGATAGAACCTAGTTTATGTTACTACATGTAATGTGAACCTGAAGTATTAAACTGCGTGATTGCTGGTGCGAAAGGATGTCCAAAAAGGACCAGAAAACTATTAAATAATAATTATTTAGTGAAATTAGCTTAAGTGAACATTAGATTTTTAATAGAAAAAGAAGAAAACATTCCCCGTTTATTTATACCTGTTTTCGGAAAAATGTAAATCATATACAGTATTATTTTAAAATAACTATCTATAGATCCGAAGTGGGGATCAAGTGCTATAAGGCGTTCGTTGAAGTCCCTATTCAGATCCTGAGCGGGTATACTAATGTAGGTTTCCACATATTTTGTAATGATTTTACCAAATAAACTTTACTATAAAGTTATTTATGATATAGCCTACTTTGAGATCCAGCTCATTATATCATAAAATGACTTACAAACTAGCTTGATTGTGTTAACACGCCCAACACACAGATCCTCCAGTCATTATTTCCTCACGTTGAAAGAGAAAACCACTAACTAACTGATTATCTAAATCGCATTCAATTTAAAGGATCGAACTTTGTTATATTATCTCAGTAGACTAAGGCTAGATGTTCATATATTTTATTCTCTTTTTAAACTAATTGGTGAATATTCCTTCTAAAATTTATTCTGAATATCAAGTTTCTCTTTAATTTGTCCTTTCACTAAACTTACAGTACCGGTACTAGTAAATAAAGTCTAGAGACAACATTACATTTTAAAAAGGTTAATCAATATTTTTAGCACCACCTCTTACTACCCGTTTGGATTCTACGCTTATTTACTAATTACGCTGATGATTTTAAGACTGAGGAAGGTTATATTCAAAGGAAGTGTCTTCTTAATTGCGTGGAGGGAGGGGTGTAAACCCATTTTGGTGAAACTTGAATTCCCCATCATTGGCAGTCTAGTCTATTGCTATATTAACACCAAAGACAATGAGATCACCTAAACAACGGTTATATAAACTAATGTAGCTACTGTATCCAACCCAAAATGAGTAAAGAGTTTCAAGTTAGTAAACATCCTTTAGGGTTTACTTACATTTCAGATATATTCACTATGTTGAAATAGTTGCATTTTAGCCGTCCGGCTATCCGCCATAGAATTTATAGGAAATATACCCGCATCTACGCGGGAGGAAAGTGGTAAGATATTAAAGCAAAAAGCACTCTCAATTCATCAGACCAGAATTTGAACCTAGGCATCCTGTTATCCAATAAACTATTAAATAATGGCGCCTTAGCCCGTGTGCCTGCCGGTATGGGATTGGAGAAAATATTATGACTAAACGAAGTTTGTTCTTTTATTCAAACGCGAATCATTGAAATAATCTATTTTATCTCTATATTTTAGATTTCTGTTTCAAACTTTTGGATATTCACGTTGTTGTGAATGCTATAAATTCAGGAAATACCTACTATTTTGAACAAATGCAGGTTTTTAAATATTAACACATACCCCATATTTCACACATACAATTAAATTTGACTAATTAAAAATGTTTAAATTATTTGGTAAACTGAATAAGCAAACTCGATTGAATTGTTCCCAAATATAAATATTTGAGCTCGAGTTTGGAAGACAAACAATTAAAATGAATATCTGTTTTACAATGTTAAAATTATAGTCTAATAACTAGATTTCACTTTTAAAAACAAATTGGTTTTGTTTAATAAATCTATAAAATAATATATAAAAAAGATAAAACAATATATAATATGTTAAATCACACATTTCCAAGTATTTGAACAATTTTATTTACCCGATTTTGTCTACGGTCCTATATAACGCTAAATTTTTGAACGGAAAGATTATATTAGCACACGTCCTACAAACGAGCTTAACTCTATAAATGACACAAGAATTATTCATTAGTCATTAATACATTACTGTAAAAGTAATTTTATTTTAGTATTTTTATCAAAATTATATTTTTTTCAACCAAAACGCTAATTGAACCCATAGTCCATTATTCAGTTGACAGATGCACTAATATCTTACCAATAAAACGAATTAATATTTCCTTTGCACTTAAACTCTAATTTGATGTTGAATTTTTGTATGTGTGTGTGTGTGTGTGTGTGTGTGTGTGTGTGTGTGTGTGTGTGTGTGTAATAGAAACTCTATAACCCTGCACATTTTAACGAATAAAATTATCTGTCACTGTCATGTTACAAAAAAGACAACTTCTCCACATTACAATGAACGAACGCTCAGCTAGCCCGAGCTATGTCCCGCATTATACTGTCCTAAAGAAAATCTCCTACTCTTCTTTTTTGTTGTCCAACTTTTATTTCCCTCCAATTTGGGTGAAAGAAAGTTCAGTCTTCCTTCTCCCCCTTGTTCCCCCGTTTTATTTTGTTGAAAAGAAACGGCAAAGTAGAGAGAGAAGAGTTAGGGGGATGTGTACGGGGAAAAGTGAAATGTACAAACGAAAGAAAAAAATAAAAGCAACGCGAACGTGACGTAAGAGTTGCACAGTAGTAGCCACCTCCTCCCTCCCCCCATTCCCCTAAACATGTCAAATCCAATAAACTACTTTAATCTCCAAGTTCCATTTGCCTTTACACTGGCTACTCTACATTCCGAAAACTTGTCAAGGAAAAGGACATATTTATTTTCCCTTTGAAAAAAAAAAGCCAAAGTAAGTCTTTCATTCCTTTACGTGTGAAAATTGTGAACTTTTTTTTACATAAATATCTGTTCATCCGATTTATAAAAAGAGCTTTTAATTAAAGTAGTACCCGCTAAAATGACCGCCTGGTTTAAGGCGTCTCTCTCGGTCGTGCTAGACTTGCCTAATGATGACGGAGAAATCGAGGCTTGAATCCCAGTTGGGTCTACTAAGGGTAGCTTTACCTAAATTTCCCACTTGCCTTCCATCTAAATTCGGGTAAATTGCATATAAAATGGTTCCTCCTTCATACCTGGCGTATAACCTTTACAGGAAGTTAGATAAGATAAAAAATAATAAAGGTAGACCTACTCACCATCAATTTAAATAATATTAGAAACTACGCATGACAACATTTTATTTAAATCTGTGCCTTTTAATTACACTGTATAATGGAACGTGTCATATTAGCTCTAGCGTCCTTAGTTCGGATTCTGATTGGTTAAGTATACACCTGATTGACCTGGATTTACGTACCTCAGTTTATAATTGAGAGCTAGATTTTAATATTTATATATTTATTGTGGTTGGGCACCAGGTAGTTTCACGTTCCCTAACAATTTATAATAGTGTGTTTCGAAATATAATAAATATTACAGATTAATAATCAGGCCTAATTTATTCCACAACTTGTTTCTGATTAACATTTAAAAGATAGATATTAATAATGAAAGTTGAGTTGAAGTGACAAGTTTATCTCCATACCCTTTGACTACTTGAACCTATCACACGTCTGATCTGGAAGACAGTTCACAAAAGTTAAACATCATGTCAGACCTAGATTACGGTGCGATTGTAATTATCTCTAATAGCAGCTGCAAGGGCTTCTTACTACCCTCGCCACTGTACAAGAAAGGGTCCACTAACCTTGTAAGATTTTTTACTTGTTGTAAAGAAATTGACCAAAATCGCTTTCACTGTCACTTAAAAACTACAATTTGGATTGGAGAAATGGATATTTTAAGAAATGTCCTGTTCTTTACTTTTGGTTTTTTTATGTCAGGATCGTAGTACGTACGCTTGCTAGAAAAAAGACAGAACAAGAAGTGAAACTCGTTATATCTTTCATTTTGACTCAAAAGTTCAGAAAAAAATATTAACAATTTAACTTATAATCATCTGTTGGGAAAGTGATGAAAAAGTACAATTCCAGGGCAGTGTTCCAGAATTTATATGGAGGGATAGTGGAAAGCCTTATGGAAGAAAAACACATCAGTATACAAATGTGAGAATAAAACCCTAACCTCCCCATCACTGGGCTGCCAAACTGTATTAGCGTGATATTCAATCTGCGTGCACACAGGTGCGTGTTACAACTTGATTAAAATTTATTTTAAATTTTGATACCATTACAAATATATATTTTTTGATCTTAATGAAAATAGAAATATTATTTCAATTAAAAATAACATTAACGAATTTTTTTATTTAAGTTAACTTTAATCTTTATCTGATAAAAGTGATTTAAACGTATTATTATAAGCAGTGGCTCACAATCTTTTTTTTTTTTTTTTCTTCTCACGGCACACTATTCTTTGTTGTGAATCTTCACGGCACGCTGAACGTGCAGGTTGGCTTCACTACGGGAGACATGGACACGCGCATGCTCAGAGATACTTCTCTTGGTTGAACAGGAAATGTGTTTTTTCGCTATATTCGTTCATTATCTAAACTCTTCTATGAGAAAGACAACTAACCCTCATAATTGATTACTCAACTTTTTGACTGTGAGGAATAAATTTTTCTGGAAAATAAATAAATTAAAGCTTTCAAATCAGTTTCTACTATTTCTTAAACAAAACATATATTTTTAATGAAATTAATTTTTAACACAAATATAAAGTTTAACATTTCACGGATGGGAGCCACAAGTATAATATAAATTAACTGTAAGGCATTAATTTGGTTGGATTAACCTTAAGAAATACTTGAAAACCAAAGTGTCAAGAAATAGTTTATAGTGCAGTTAGTTGTGTTCATAACCCTGTCTTTTGTGTCACGTAGATGGACATTGTTCATATAAATGGTTGTCGATACTCATAATTATAACAATAACTTGTTTAATATACTCAATCTGATTGAGGTAGTGAAGATATATTTTTGTGGAAAGAATTATTATCATTATATCATGTCCATGACAGTTAAAAGGTAAGGTTAAAAGGTTTTTGTCCCCTCTGAAAATGGTTGTATATCCCTTGGAACTAATGTCTTCTTAAAAATAGAGGGCTTAGCTACTTATAATTATAAAAAACATGAACTGGGTTATGGAATTTTGTAATTTTAATATCCCCTTACGATGTGAGTTACACTTTATTAAACTTACAATTGTAGAACCATTTACGTCATCCTTAAAAAACAGTTATCTCTAATACATCCAAATTGTATTGGAGATAATAAGATGTTTCTTGGATTTAAATAAGTTAATGGGTCTGAGGAAAGGAGGCACCCATAATCCTATTAGGAAAGTAAAAATCTATTAAGTCTAATTATGTTTACTATTCAATGCTCATGTTTAATTTATTACATTAAACATTTTAGTATATAACCTAACACTCCTGGTTTTGATATACACGTGATATGTATTAAAATTTATCAACATATTACATCAACTTTATAGTGGACTACCTACCTACCGCAGAAAAAATATATTTATATGTTATTGAAAAGGACTAAAAATTGAAATGTAAATAATAATTTGAATCTCTCACCATCCACAAAGTGACTTACAAATAGTTTGTATACTTAATATAATTATGTTAGTAGCCTACTCGCTTGGTAGTTGCCTTAAACGGGGTGGACTTTTGATACTTTTAATGTCCTGTTTGTTAAATTATTCCAAATACATTCCTGCTATTCACGATTTGGCCACTTGCCACTTATATCTTTTTGTATTATCGTCTTATTTTATTTTCATAATAACTAAACTTTTATTTGGGGTTAATTTTGTTTAATTAATTTCTCTTCATTTATCAATAGCTACAAAATTGTATCATTAATTTATTTTTGAGCATGAAAGAAAATAGATGGCACGAATAATCGTTTATACTTTCTCACTTTTTTTTTCAAACATTATTTATAAATTCGATAATTAGTAAATTTTGCTTGAATAAATTTATCTTTGATAAAATACATCTACAGTTTTATGTTTACGTAAAACATTGCCTAATTATTATTAATTTTGAACCAAATAGCTGGTAGTTATTATTTTTAAACCAATTCAAACTTTCAAAAAGAGCCACCATTAAATATTATAAATTAAACACCACGTTTTACTGCATTGTTACACGCATATGACCCGCCTCGGTGGCGTAGTTGGCTAACACGCTTGTCGTGTTTAGCTCGACTGCTGAGGACGGGGAGATCGAGGTTCAAATCTCGGTCGGGTGAACTGGGGTGGTTTTTCCTAAATGGTTTTCCACTCTCCCTCCACGCAAATGCGGGTTCACTTCCTCTAATTCAAACTTCCCAATTCCTGATTCATTAGCGTAATTAGTACTTAAAGCGTATAACCCGAACGGGTAGTAAGAAGCGGTGCTAAATATATATTAATATATACACGCATATGTACTTATTACACTAGTTATTTAGGGTTGTATTGATATGAAATTGTACATCTAAATATATTACTATTCACATCTTTATTCAAAATTACGATATTTTAAATAAGAGCGGGTTGTAAGATTTATTTTTGTTAAGTTATTAAGCTGTGAAGCATGGCGACATCCTTTTATGTCTCTGTTAAAAAAGTCAACGCAACTTTGTGAACAGAAACGGACCTGGATGACCAAACATATTTTTCTTTTGGGAAGCTTCAAGATGGAAATGTCGCTTGATATACCCTTCAGGTTACGCATCTCTTCACTTTCCTTCTTGACAAAGAGTCGTGTAGGTAGTCTATGACATATTAATCTGTGTTCTAAATATCACGTGTCGGGAATTATCATGCATATAACGTAATAGTTGGGCTTTAATTAAAATCTAAAACGTGTGAAATATCTAGCAAAAAAACTGTTTATCTACTTAAAATAAAAATAGACTATCAAACACTCAGAACTTTTAATTTATAGAATAAGAAATCATCTTTTTTTAACAGAACAGCAAACTTGAACCCAATTCAATCGTTAAATCAAATTACACCATAATGTTGGCGTACAAACATTAATATATCAGGCTAGCTCTTTTAAACGTTACAGGGTGGAGTATGGTCGAATTGAGAGAAAATTTACCAACATTTATGTGGAGTGAGAGCAGAAAACCTATTTGAAAAAAACCATCATCATCACACCCAATTGAGATTCTAACTCCAATTTCGCCACTTTTGGCAGTCTAGTTTAACACGAAAGTGATGCCTTAGACCATGTAGTCACCGAGGCAGGTAACATTTATATCAAGTGCATCCAGAATATAATTCAAAAACTCTTTAGTTTATAATATATATAATATGTTAAAAAATAACGTAAAAAATTTATTGAAGCAATATTTTATTCATAATTTGATGAAAAATAATTCTATATAAACAGTAAAAATACAAACCTTAGATTTCCTTCCAACCCCACTTTAAATATATTCTACCAAAGAAAATAGAACTAAAGTTTAATTTCAAAACCTCACATAATCAGGACTGCCAAATAAGGCATACACATCGATAAGGTAAATTGAAAGATGGAGTTTTTTTTTTCATGTTCTGGAAAATATTTAAATGTCAGGGGTGAAATGGAGTTTCGGGAGTGACAAAGCGCAAGGGTTCTTTGAGAGTGGTCGACAACTCTAGACCCAAATTGCATCTCTTGTAAATTCAAGTCACGCGATCCGTGTGCCCTTCTTTGTTCGTTAAAAATTCTCAGCTCTGTGAGGAAAAATGGTATACATCTCGATATAAATATTATTTAATTCTAAGATATCATTATTGTTGTCCATTTTTGAAATGGGTAATTTTTATAAAGGGTGTTTATTTGTTGTTTAAAAAATCATGCAATTCAGTGTGAATATTTTTTTTTAAATATTTGTATTAAAATAAAATATTTGCAAAAATTTCTTAAACTGGATGTTTGGTTTCCGCATTGGTGTGCTCTAAGACAAAACTTCAGCGCCATCAGCGGTTTCGATTGTGACATTGAGGTCAGGATTCAAACCCAGACTTTTTAATAATTTGTTTCCCAACCTTGCTTCACGAAAATGATGGTGAATTTCCTCCCAACTTTTATATCTTTCCCTATACAATTAATGTAATAAATGGAAATAGGCTGGATTAGTAGTAATATGTGGAGCGGGTAGGAGAGGAGGTCTAAGAGTTGTTTGTAGGTTTTAATTTTAAAATCATTTTCATGAGTTAGTTACAAGTAAAAACTCTAACATTTGTTGATTAACAATTTTTTCGAAATTAATACTTTTTGCAATGATTATGTGCCATTTATGAATATTTAAATCATTTTTAAAATTAAATTAAAATTAGTTTGGATAAAAAACGTTTGAATACAACATGAAGGTTTATTAATTATACATAGATTTTTAAAAGACCTACGATATTGTTAAAATATAAATAATGTGAAATTTTAGTTAATTTTAGGATATCCAAAAAAATACTTTCAAGCTAATTGAGGTATATTTGACATATACGCGTAAGAGTTGGATGTCCCCTATCAGATACTTTCGAAATACATGTTGGGTTGAAGCTAATAGGATATGTAAATGTTTAGCTTTGTTGAACGCTAGTAAGAAAGCTGTTATAAATTAAGTATGAAAATAGGCTTAGAAGTGAAAGCCGAAAAGACTAAGTGTCTGACCACACAGAGCACACGGACGGGATACAATAATTTATAGAATACTGTGAACAACATATCATTTTACATGAGTAATGAGATTAAATATTTAGGTACAATTATTGTAGCAATAACAATATGGTATTGGAAATTAGGAAATTAATACAGTCGGGAAATGTACGTTATTACTGGCTCAGTAAGTTGTTGACATCTCGCCTGCTCTCAAAGAATGTAAAACTCATATTATAAAAAACAATAATTTTATCGGTTCTCTATGGGTGTAAAAAGGCATATCTTAGATTAAAAGACCAAAACCAATTTACGGTGTCTGAAAACAATGTGCTTAGGAGGATATTTGGTGCAAAAGAAGTGAGGCTACTGTGAATCGGAGAGGCTACATACTAATGAGTTACATACCCTGTACTCATCACAAGACATTGTTAAGGAAAATCAAGTCTCGTAGATTATGGTGGGCAGAACATGCAGCGCAAATGGGAGAATCTAGATCCATGTTCATGATATTGACTGGTAAACCCATGGGATAAAGACCACTGAAAATACTTAAATGCAGATGGGAGGATAACATTCGAATGTACCTGTAAGAGAGAGAATGTAATGAGGTGGACTGGATAGAGCTAGTTAAATATAGGGATAAGTGGGGTATTTTGTGAGTGCGGCAATGACCTTTCAAGTTCTTTATGCCATAGAGATGGGTAAATTAGTTTGTTATAAAGGCAATACTAGTACAAACAAGTTGTAAGTATCCTCATTACATGTTGGAAAAATGTACAAATTTGATGGGTTATAATCAACAATCCCTCATTGCTGCCACACATAGAAAAATAACACAATCAAAATCCTAAACGAAAAAAAAACATAAAACTATTATCAACATTATTATTAGTAGTAACAGTAGTAGTAGTGTAATTCTTTAGCTACAGGTAGCAGTTATAGTATATTCATTTAGCAAACAGCCTTTACTCTTAGTGACATAAAACACGTAAACTAGGTCAACATAATTAAGCGCCTGAATTTCAAGGAAGTGCAACAATAGTCTGAAAATAGAATGAACTATAACATTATGTATTGTTTCAATTACATCTGTTCGGGTTTGAGCCTTGAGCCACTTAATTCAAAGACTGAAAAGATTAACTTAACATGTACTGCGCTTATTTAAAATGTTTTATGGTGTGTAAATATATGGATCACATAATATTCCTAGTAGTCCTATTCTTGCTAGCTCAAAAATAAATGACATGTATTTTTAACAGATGTTTTATATATTATTAAAATGAGAAGTTTGTTTGTCTGTTATGAGAACTACGCGATATTTTCTACATGCAGAGGGCTGCAATTTAAACATTGGTAGTCTCTGTGAATGAATATGTGCACCACGCAGCTGCAATCTTATAAATTTTAATAAGACATTTTTAAACTATTTAAGAACAGTGTCGGAATCAAAAAGTTTACACAGGGCTTTAATGGACTTAAAGACTGATTTGGTGGCCACATGGTCTAACGCGCTACTCTTGTAGTGAACTTAGACTGCCGCTGACAGTAATATCGAGGTTCAAATCTCGTTCGGGTGTAGTGATGGTTGTGTTTCCAAAAAATTATTTTTACTCTCCTTCCAAGCAAATGCGAGTGCACTTTATCTGAATATAACCTTCCTCGTCCCTAAAACCATTATCTTAATTAGTACATAATCGTATTACCCGACCGGATAGTAAGACATGGTGGTAAAAAAAAGAAAGAAAAAAGAAGGCACTAATCTGAAAGCTATCTTCTAGTAACTAAACTAAAAACTTCTTTTCCGGGAAACTCCTGGTATTTCAACTAATATTGGTCAATATCACAATTTTTAAAACCTTTAGTCGAGATAAATTAAATTAGGAATTAAAAATAGGGTTTTAACTGCAACATTTGTTTTTTTATGCACGTCCTACGACTCATTCAGACTATCCGCAGTTCAGTAGCTAATGACCCACTTCGGTGGTGTCACTAGCTTGCACGCTAATCTTGTGTTGAGCTATACTGCCAAGGATGTGGAGATTGAGGTTCAAATCTCGTTCGCGTGAACTAGGGGTGGTTTTTCCTCAAATGATTTCCCATAATCCCATCATGAAAATGTGGGCTCACTTCCTTTATATTTAACATTACCAATTACTAATCAATAATCTTAATTAGTACTTAAGCGTATAACCCAAATGGGTATTAAGACGTGGTTCTAAATAAATAAAAATAGCTAATGTATGTAAAGAGGTGGGTTAAAAATTAAGGAAAGGTACTAGAATTTTCCTGAAGGATGTATGGAAACCAATAATGGAACTACCCACGCGTACTACACCTGTCAGTAATTGAGCGCGATCCTACCTGATCCAAGTAAGATTTGCAAACTACCACAACGATTACGTTGAACTTAACGACTTAGACTAAGACTTAGTCCGATTTTCTATTTGCTATTTGCAGTACACTACAATGAATAAATGTTTTGCAACGCTTTAAGTAGGTCTAAGTGCTTAGTGAAACATTTTTTGTTATCTATAAAATAGTTTTTTTAGTAAGCGTAATAATTTAAACGTGTATTTAAAATAGAATACACTAAAAGAATAAATTTAATATTTAACTCATTAACCCCTAGGCAAGTAAATCTGCTTTTATCCGCTCATGAAATGTTCATGATTGTAGTAATAGTGTAATGTTTAATTAGTTGTTGCTTTTATATGTCCATAAGACATCGTTTTGAATGTCAGGGTTTATTCTCACTTTTGCTATTTCCATGGACATAGTCTTAAATACCTGGGCAATAACCCGACTCCCTATACTGTATGACTAGGTTCAGGCTAAGCTAAATCTTTAGATAAAAAAAATGTGGAAATTAGGCTATCTCTAGCTTTGTTCCATGACCTAGTTGGGTCTTTGACTAATACCAGTCTTTAGTATTTCTATTGTTGTACGGGATACATTACTTGTCCGGAGTAGTAGACCACGCGGTATTGTTTATTGTTCCCGGCCCCGTTCAGGCGCCGCTTGAACTATTAATGTATAATTGTTTACAGGTGTTATAGTGTGTGTTCAGTCTTGTGTTGATATTTAAATATATAACTGAGGGACCAGGCAGTACTAATGAGGAATAGACCGGCCATAGAATCTTTACAGCCTAGATTCCCGGTAGCTCACCATTAACTATTTCTAAACTTATGTTCCCCTTCTAAGAACTTAACCTTGTGTAACTCGATATGGAGTTAAATCATGATGCCTAGCTCATTTAACTACCAGTGTTGTAACTCTTTAAACTAGGACTGTCAAAATTAGGTATTTTTTAACTATAATTCCGATATCGCTGATTGGTTAGTCTAGTAGCTGCAAGGCTGGAGTGTTGTAATGTATTGTTGCTTAACCTTATATTAATAACTGCTTCAAATTTAAACTGCCTTGTGTTGAGGCGGACGCACCTTCAAATAGAGTGTTTGTTCTGCTTTAATGAGTTACACACTTTCTAATATAGACATAACCATACTCGTCATGGTTGCTGGTCAAACTAGGTGCTTCACACCTTACGCTTCCAATTGGGGCAACAGTATCTAAAGTAGCAGATATAATTCCCATCAACAAACAATGTAACGTTTTGTATATGAGCTCGTAAAACCATGTGTATTACTTTATAACTGTATGAATCCTAAATAAACTCACTTGTCAATAGTGCAACAATGGATAGTGAGTGAAAGGTGGTTTAAGGGGAGGTATAGTTAGTATATTGTGTTGTTAGCATTATTGTACACACTATTATACGTATATGATTGTAGTAACAATGGGAGTAGCCACAAAATGGAAAAAAAGATGGAGAGTAATCGTTCTACCATATTTTGAATATCAATGGAGAATTCTATGTTACGTCTATGAAATAAGTACTAGGAATGAACCTTAGAAGGGTATATATGACAAATTTTCGGTATATTTTCCGCATTGTTGGCTTGTGACCAAACTAAGTAATAGGGGAGGCGAGGGAGGAGGTGGTTTCTAAAGCCTGTATTATATCCCTTAAATAGTTTTTTGAGAACGATTAGGAAGGAAAAAGGCAACATTTTTCTAGCAGACATTAAATATAGACCTAGAATGGCCATTAGAGATAAAATATTTGGTAAAGTTCTTGGATCATTTGATTCCAAAGGAAGGGGACATATAGTTAAGACTCTGATTATATTATTGATGTAATAATAAAATCATGCTTACAGCTGACCCGACGTTAGTTACATATTCAATCACCAAGCGCTGCGGTTGACACGTAAGTGAGAGTAGAGAACTGAAAATTGATATTATTGCTCTGTTATAGCTCATTTGATAATGATTCTGGTGTTAATTTCCTCAGGAGAAAATTTAGTTTGGGCTGTCTCTTGTATTTGTCTTTTTCCTTTTAAACAGTTTCTCTTGTTTTTTTTCTAGAAAAAATAATTGATCATTTTCTAAGACTGTTAACATAATACTTTTTAGTTCAGTATTTTTTAATTAAAAAACACATATATATTTTTAAATAGAATAAATACAATTTGAGATAACCCATGTTTAGTCTATTCCAAGGACGTTAACAGCAGAAATATAAACAGAAAATTTTCCATCTCACATATTATTTAAATATGGATGAGATAGGGAGAGGAATATTTCATCAATGTTAGGAACATCACTTTTCACTATGTTGCATACATCACTGTTTGCAATCATTAGGCCTTGTCCACTCTGTGCTACGTCTATGATTGTGTACATGGGGATTGCACATAGAAGGGGTACAGAGGGGTTGAAAGCTTATTTTTACCAGGTCACTAAAGGATATGGAACCGCAGCGAGAGACTTGAATACACGACCAAAGAAAGCCAACTGTTGCGAGTCCCCTAGTGCCTCGCACAGCTGTGTGGACAAGGCCTGAATACTGATCGTGGCACTGGATACTACTATACCAGAGAGCTTTGGGCACTAAACTCACCCTCCGATACTCCCCACCACCCTCCTAACCCTTCTCTGATCCCATCTACTTGTAATGGAATTCATGAAAGCGAAAACCGTAATGGAAAATGATTTTAGCACGTATAGTTATTTTGTTCCCTAACGTATATTTCCAAGTTAACAGCTTGTATAGTGCAATGCATTCGGTATTCTAATTAGTAATTTAGGTAGGTCAATATTGTATGCGTGAAGCAATTAGATTATATGTATTTGGTTACAAAAATCCACAAAATGGTTACTTATTCAATCTGAAATCTTCACAATATTGAATATAGCTCAGTCTATAAACTAGTAGTTCTGCCAACAGTAAACCTCGTACTCTCCATTCAAAAAATGTAAGGTAGGTGTATAATATTAGGAATTATGTTACTTTCTTATCGTTAATTTAAAATTTATTTTTGAAAAAAATTCTCTTTGGATTTGATATTTAATATTTTTAGTAATTTATCTTTGGATTTGAAGTTTATTTTGTGATCAAGTTAGATAGAAAACAAATGAATACATTATTTAATACCAATAAATTAGATGTATAGAGAATTGCCATTGTTTACATTGTTTAAGAATTAATCATAATATTAGATTCGAATATTTAAAAAAAATTGCATCCGTTGCTTAGACCTAGGTTCATTGAATGTCCCTACCAAATAAGGTCAAAATTGGTTCACGTATTTGGCGGTAATAGTGGAACAAATAAGCAAACTGACAACATGCCAAAAACTCGAGTTAAAAAAGGATTTCAACCCGCTATACGCGCTTCATTTTTTGTATGTATGTGACTTATCTCCAAGGCAACCAGGTATAGTAGACCCTCCTTGATAGCCACATGTTTCCACTCTCCTTATAATCAAATGCCGGTACACTTCCTCTAAATATACCCTTACTAATCTCTAAATCCAATCACGCAGTTAGTATGTTAGTGTGTAGCCCAAACGAGTAATAAAACGTGGTTCTAAAAAAAAAAGTTTAGAGACCTGAGACTTTTCAAAATATACTATGGTGACCCTAACGCTGTGTACTATGTTCATCCTGAAAGGAATCAAATTTACCTTCTTTGGTTCCACTATGGTGTAGTTTGATAAAATAGGGACGTATTGTATTCAGTAAAGGTAAGATTGGTATCTTTCAAGGTAAGTGTATTTGGATCTCTTTTTTTTCTTTCATATTTTGGTTTTGAAGTCTTAAATTAGAGTTTATTTTTATCTTAATAATATATATTTATTAATTGATCATTAATAACAGTTAAACTATATAAACATAAACCTCTTTATGTGAAATTAGTTTATTCAAAAAACTTTTATATTGCTTTATTTACTAAAAACCTATGATTATAAAATTTTAAATTATAAATCTTACTATAATTTCATGATATCCTCAAAAACTAAACGATAGGCTAATCACCTCATACACACAACATGGGTTAATATTAATGTTGCGTTTATCTGTATAGTAAAATTAAATTGGTTTAACGTGCTACTATCATTATTATTATTATTATTATTATTATTATTATTATTATTATTATTATTATTATTATTATTATTATTAGCACCGCGTCTTACTACCCATTCGGGTTATACGCACTTACGCTATTGTGTAATGGTAGGGTGATTGTGAGATGAAATGAAGGACCTACAGTTTAACTGGAATCCGAGCCACGGTGGAGGCCTGGCATTCCCCACATTCACAAGATGTCTTGTCAGAGGTGAAGGAAGCGTTTGGTAATCAGATAAGTCTGTGCCAGGACCGAGGTTTGATCACCGGAACCCCAGCAAAGAAGTCCGACACCTTACCCCTAGACAACCAGGTCACCATGCTACCATTGTAGTATACTAGACAGCTGATGACGGGGTTATCTAGGTTCAAATCTTGGTCGGGTGTACTGAGGGTGATTTTCCCCAAAATGGTTTTACACTCTCCCTGCACATAAATTTGGGTACGATTTCTATAAACATAGCCTCCCTAATCCATGAAACCATTAGCGTAATTAGTATATAAGCTTAGAACCATAACGGGTAGTAAGCCGTGCTGCTAATATAAAAAAGGTAAACCTCTCCACAAAATGACCAATAAGTCCCCATATCCCTTACTTACACTAGTAAACTGTTGTTATTTGAATTACTCGGTGGTTGGCAATAGTATTTATTTGGAGATCAAAGAAATTTAAATTTGTGTGTACACACAACGCTAAACACACATACCCATTGGATGATTAATTTGGGGATAGCAGTGTTCAAAATAAAAATGTGTATGTAGTCAAATGTGTAAATAATTGTCACCAATGTACTTAATGGGGACATTTGGACATACATATAGTATCCAGCCAATACTATAATAAATTTATAGTTTTGCCTACCCATTACATTAGCATAAAATTATATTCAAAAACTTCTGTTTATACAGGATGAGTCGTTATTGGTCTCTGACTCATTGGGAGGTGATTCCTTAAAAAAAAAAGTAGTAAATATATGTATGGCTTTTTCTCGCAAGTGATTATCAAGGGAGCTATGTATGATACCTTGAAGACCACATTTTGAAATGATTTTATGAAAAAATAATAGAAATAACTGATTAACTGAGGGATGTCACCCTCTTTCACATTGAATTTTGTAACACTTTGGTGTAATTGATTTATAGTGTAACATTATTAAACATCCTGCTTAATATAAAATAAAAGGATCTCATGTCGGAACTCTCTCAGGGTTCACCGTAACCGGGAAAACCACATACTTAATTTCAATACATGTTGTTATCACCTTGGAGTTAAGCAGCCAGTTGGTGTAATTTTGCAAGATGAAGCGAGGGTGGCAACCCCATTTAATCAGTGAAAGGGGATGATGTTACCAATAAAGTTTTCAGAGGTTTAACATCTGAGTCCATCAAAACACTATCCAAGGATTTGTTGTTTTAGCTTAAGTTGGTTCCGATATGTTTACATAAAAGCATTTTAAAACGCGTTTTTCAAGGGCTCATAAATAACTCCCTCAATAATTGGTTTCGGGAAAAAGTCGTCCATATATTTCCTGCTTATTTTATCATAATCAATCACCTTTCGGTGATTCCGAGACTAAAAATAACTCGCCCCATATATAGGAGCCTTTATATTTTTCATAAAATTATCAAGGAACACAAAAAAATGGCATGGATTCCTTTGTTTAAAATCGTGTAGACAATGCAACTATTGTCTTATAGCTTAATAATTTTAATACATTTTGTAATGGTCTATTACCCTAAAAGTTAATTCATACATGAACAGGGACTACATGAATCTCCCAAAAGCATAGAGACAAAATTAAATTTTTGTGTAACCATTTATACTTAAAATAATGAACAAAAAATGTTATTTAATTTTGAATCGACACAGTTCAGAAATAAACATCAGGAAGAGATTGTAGCTCTCTCTCTCTCTCATTTATGTGAAACGGAAGAAGAAGAGAGTTAGATAGAGATAGCCAAACAGTCTATTAAGATTAACTATTCATTATTTCAATGGGGGAAGGGGCAGGGTCGTTAAAGTGCCCAGACTTATAGTAGGGAATTTTCAAGAATATGTAGCTTAAAATTTAACCATCTAACAAATAGCTGACATCGTTAACTTAGACTCGGTATTTTATTATAATTTAATTATGTTTAACTTATTTGTACGTTTCATCAATGGCTCTTACCAAGATGAACGTACTATCACATTTTATTTGCAATCACTAAAAATGATGATTATTATTATAATACTATTATTATTAATATTATTATTATTTAGTATATCTTAAGACGATAAGTTAAACGTCTTAAGCTATCTTATCCAATTAAAATAAGGATAAAAAAAATGTTAGCTTTAGACAAAAATACCTCCAAATCGATGTATTAAACGTTCACTTTACAACCGCTTGGTTTATACTGTATGTAAATTAACTTAACCTTAGACATCAAACCAAATATTACAAACTTGACCCTAGCGGATATAATTAAGGAAATTAAAGATTCTAATAGTATCCGTAAAAAGTGTTTAAAAAGCAGTTAGGTCCAAATTTTAATACTATCACCACTACGCGTGCGAGGAGCTACTGCCACTTAAAACAAGGAAGCTCTGGTAAATAAATACCCCATATTAAAAGAGAAGAGAAACAAATCAATTATATCTGTACGTTCTAATAGTGATTTTCTGAGGTTCTCGTCCTGACTACAACAGGTCATTGATCTTTTAGAATCCTTCATGAAGGCAGCTATCGTGTGATAATTAACGTGATGGACGAGGCGCGGTCTCTAATTTCACACATCAGTAGCTTGGAAAGGGACCGCCAGGGTTAATGTGTCCCGCCGGCGCTACCAATACATCTAATCCGGTCTTGGTTGTATCTAAATGGATTTTAGGGGCGAGGACAATCCTTTTTTTGTTGGATTTTTTTTTCTCCAAACATATGTGTATACTAGAGAGAAAGAGAGTTTGTTTCATTTTCTAAGGATAACCGAATTATTTGAATTTGTCAGTGTTCGAAAGAATTGTATGATTTGAATTGGTTCTACAGTAAATAGCAAGTAAGAGCTTGTCCCACTTTTGGGTGACCACCGGACTATTTGAATTTCGAAAGATTTGTATGGTGTGATTTAGTTTCACAATAAATAGAAAGTTAAGAATTTCCTCTATTCTTTTGTGACAACCAAACTATATAAATAATATATACATATAAATGTGTGTGTTGTGATGTATGTATTTAATTTATACAGTTGTTCGAGGCAGTTGGAATATGGTTTATGTTTACTTGTATACTCCTTTAAATAACTCTATAATACAATTACATGGCGATATGTTACTTGCATGTTAATGAATAATTTACTATATACTCATGGAAAAAGTATTTTATAAGAAGGGCACCCACATTAGGTTGAAACATAGATGGTAAATTCACTGTTAAAAATCACATGTGGGAAACCCCTCTTAGTTCAGCCGACCGAAATTCAAACCTTGAGTTCCTTTACCACAGAATCCCAGTATATTGAAAGACTGTAATTTTAATATATGATTTACCACTCGCAAGAGAGATACATGATATATTTGTTACTTAAATAATTATCTCTAACAAACACTTTGGTGGACACATGATCTAAGGTAGTGGTTCACAGTCTGGGGAGTGGTGGGAAGTACTTCCACGGTAAAGGGGGAGGATGGGATGGGTTTGTGGAACCAATTTGGAAATAAGGATATATTTTATTTAAATAACTTTTCCAAAGTAATTAAGATAATTACTTCTTGAAGTATTGGAAACACTGCCTACCTCTTGTGATAAATTCAGTAATAAGCCAAATTTGTGCATCCACGTGTATATTTTAAAGTTCGATATCCTCTGATTTGATCTCCAACTATCCTTTCGACCCTCCACCTAAGCAAAAGGTTACCAAATCTTTTTATACGATACAAAAGAAACCCTTGTATCAGAAAAAATACATACTGGAGCAACATAACATTTTATATACTAATATTATGGAAATTTAATAAAGACTGTTAACTTTTACAAGTAGAAATGTTTACAACACACGGAACATCTCACATGTTCTGGCCACATCCTTGGCAAATGTCCATTATTCTGATTTGAATAAATTGGCTATTATAACTACTCGTGCTATTTTATAGTGTGAAAAAAAAATAAAGAATATTCTAAAATAACCTCACGTGGACTGAAATAACTGGCAGGGGACATTTTGAAAAAATACTACCCTACCATAGCGGCCACGTGCAACGCCACCGAATATTAAACTCTGACTGTCATAAAAAATAAACAGCGTTGTCAACTTTTGGAAATGTAAAGTGATTTGTGGTGTTCTCGCTCAAACATTAAACCCAATATTAAAAATATGATGAAAACAAAACAGTACCAACCATCACGATGATCTTCAGTCATTTATTTCTACCACTATCCTGCCAGGGATACATTGTTTTTTGTATAAAATAAAGAAGTGACTGGAAAGAATTATATTTTTTGTTTGAATAAATACCTTTAAAAAATTGGTGGAATTTTATTATCTACCAAGGGGGGTGGGGGGCGTCAGTTGAATAAAGTTGGGAACCACTGCTCCATAACTCTCGCAATAGACTAGACTGCTGATGACTGGTAAATCGTGGTACGATACCGGTAAATTGTACAGAGGGTGGTTTTTATAAATGGCTTACCACTCTCTGTATCTCTCTCTCTCCATACAAATGAAAGTACTGGTTTCCTACTATATCTGCAAAAAATAAGGCACACACTCTTAAAACTCATTTTTCCTAATCCTTGAACAATTAGCGTAATGAGTTCATAGACGTAATATGGGTATTAAGACGAGGTAGGGTGACCAGGCAGTCTAGGGGTAAGGTGTCGGACTTCTGTGCTGGGGTCCGGGGTTAAATCCTCGGTCCTGGCACAGATTTATCTGATTACCAAACCCTTCCTTCACCTCTGACAAGACATCTTGTGAATGTAGGGAATTGCCAGGCCTCCTCCGTGGTTCGGATTCCACGTTAAACTGTAGGTCCTTCATTTCATCTCATAATCACCCTACCATTACACATTAGCGTAAGTGCGTACAACCCGAACGGGTAGTAAGATGCGGTGCTAGTAATAATAATAATAATAATAATAATAATAATAATGACGAGGTGTTAAAAATCATATTTATAATGTGTCAATAAAATATTATCAAAATTTAATACACTTTTATTACGGTCATTCACGGATACTTTGGTTTTTTAAACAATGCTAAAACTGCTGATTACATTTTTGTATAATATACTTGTTTCCTTTGGAAAGAGCAGAAAAATTGATATTTCTTTCCATCAAAAGAAATAAATAATTTTTAAGTGTGAATTAATATTGGACTGTAAATTATCAAGTGTCACAAAAGGACAAATTTATGTAATGTACTATGCCATCCAATTAATAGCCTATATAGCTCGACTGATAATAATTTCAAATAAATTTTCTGGCATTTATAAGACAACTTCGATCAAACACTGAAGAAGTGATTTTTGACAAATCATTATTGATTACTTTTAAATATGTTCAATGTTATTTGTAAGAAGCCATAGTTGTTCTATAATTTAATGTAAAATGAAATAAACTTGTCCAGATAAGATTAAAATATGGACACATTTTTCTTGATTTCTGAAAAATATGAAAAAATGGAGAAAACAAGTTTTGAAAATATAGGATTCATTTCTAAATCCAACTTTACCTAAGAGACTATCAATATAAACTGTACTAAATTTAATGGTAAATCATACTCCATACTACCCAAATTGTCCTTAGATTGTTTAGTATAAATGGTTGATAACTGCAATTATAATTTTTAAATCTAACATTCCATTTAAAAATAACTTGTTCGAAAGAAACGTTAGAAATGGAGGGGAAATCCATATTTTAAAAGTACCGTGGGACACAGAATAATCTTCAAAAACACAAATTGACATGTCATATAATGTACTAATAAATATTTTGTCCATATTCGGATATGTTTTGTGCTCTTAAAACCACTCGTTTTCGTCTGAGATGACTTTGAAAATCTAGTGAGGCTACGATATGAGCTCTTCTGCACTAATCTTCCATTATATTGCTTGAAGTGGCTTTTGGGTTCGTAAATAGTTGGGTGGTGTCAAAGTTTCAAGAGCTCTACAACACCACACTTGAAGGGAATTATTAGGTAGGCTTGATCGTATGAATTTGGCACACACAAACACACATACATACATAGAAGCTAGCCATTGTTTCAAGCTGCAATTGGTGAAGAGGTTCCAAACTAATTCAAGAGGTGACCATTATGATATTCCTAAAGAGAATTAGTGGAGAAAACTTTTAAGAGCTCTTCTCATTACACAATAGCACGTAACTTAGGTTATTAATACAGCTCAAACCAGGAGAGACAATCATCTTATTGTGGTTTTCTGTAGACTTCATTATAGTTTATTAAAATTGAGACCACATATTTAGATACAGTAAAATAGTAAATTTATTATTTCAAATTAATACAATTATTTCAACGATCTAAATTTCGATATTGTTAAGGAATAATACATAAAGACGCAAGGTAGCATCAGTATTATCTTGATGATTACGCCTTGTTACTATCTTTATAATCATTACCATAGTGTAATCATGCATGATAAGCTTGCTATCTCATTGGGTAGATGAAGGTACAATTTATTTACCTAAAATGTTGCAAATCTACAGTGACGGGTTCCACTATAGTTTCAGCTCAATTTCACGTTTTCATTTATTAGATGTTTGAATGTATACATTCTGAACAACTGATTATATATCGGCACACGAGAATTTCTATGTGCAAGAGCGAAAGGGCCCACTAATTTTGGTGGAGAGATATTTTTACATACCTTTCAGGTTTATTTTACTGCCAAATTACATGGGACTGACGAGAATTAAATTCTCCTCCGAAAAAAAGTCTGTATTTGTTTGGAGTAAGCTAAGCTGCAACCCTTTTTCATAAAGCCTGGTCTCAAATCTTCACAAATCTGCTTAAAATGTAATTGAAATGAGATAAGGTCCCACTATCACACATTTTTTGCTATTAATAAAACTAAAAATATGGTTTTTAAGGGGAAAGAGCTCTGTCGGGAACCTTCATTTGTTTTGGCGTGAGCCACATGTTGAAATAAAGCATAGCATTAAATGTTATCTTAGAGATGAATGTCAGCGTAGAAGTTCATCACTAATCAAAGTGGCCCCATTAATTAGAAGTGTTTGAAATCCTACATCAGGATAAGACCTATTAAAGTCAACAAAAACCGTCCCAAGTTTTCAAAGTGAATATTTTATATTTGTAACATATTGTGTTCAAACAATACCATTATTATATTATTATACCGCGTCTTACTACCCGTTTGGGTTATACGCACTTACGTTAATGTGTAATGGTAGGGTGATTGTGAGATGAAATGGAGGACTACATTTTAACGTGGAATTCGAACCACGGTGGAGGTCTGGCTATTCCCCACATTCACAAGCTGTGATTAGTACACGTCTTGCCAGAGGTGAAGGAAGGGTTTGATAATCAGATAAATCTGTGCCAGGACCGAGGTTTGAACCCCGGACGCCATCACAGAAGTCCAACAACTTACCCCTAGACCACCAGGTCACCCATATTATACTATATTTTAATTGAATTTCATTTCACCGATTAACCTTAGGTTTTTGATTCAGTAGAATCAATATTTTTAGTCACGTGGGCAAAGGCATCAGTTTATTTGTTCTTATTTACCTTTGATTGAGAGGTGAAGGTTTGAAACCCTCATGGATTTTTCCCCTAAGTTAATTTACACTCTATTTCCAATAAAATGAAAATACAATTTCAAAAATTTTAGATTTCATGATAATTATATCTTTAGTGGAACTGTGCGAATCGTTTAGAAGTGTAGCAAGACGTGGAGAAAAGGAAAAATGTATTAAAAATCAAACATTTAACAGCACTAAATTAATGTGTATTTGGTAATACTAAGTTAAAATTTAGTGATTATTTATAGCCCAACAATTATTAAATTATTAGGGACATTTTTTGTTGGTGTAGAAGATAATCTTATAAAATGAATACATATTATTTTTTTTAGAAAAAATTAACTAAATTTTACGTTGGACATGTATTAAATTGATATGAGAAAAACATAAGTATGAGATGAAAATATAATATATATGCATAATAGTTACAATCAGTAATATAAATTTCAAGCTATATTATAAAATAAATTAAGGTTGTATTGGAAGTTATAACATCTATTTTAAAAATTTGGTACATTTTAAAATTAAAGACGTTTGAGTCCTTACTACACTAAGGACTAGGTTGTAAAATCAAAGGATTGTGTGACCTAGAATATATTGAACATTATATATTAATCTTGCAAATTGATGCAAATATTTGTTTAAATTGGAAAAATAAAAATAAAAGTTAAATTTAATCTTAGCTGTAGTTCCTGTTTCTTGATTCCTGGCTGCAAATGCTGATCGGTTATTTGACTTTGACATATTTCGATGATACGTCGGCATCATCCTCAGGTGAGAAATTGAAATAATGTTCTTGAGTATCCCACGCCATGTTATTAAGAAAAAATCAGGGAACAGGGAACTACAGCTAAGAATAAATTCAATTTATATTTTTCAAATTTAATCAAATATTTCCATCAATTCGTAAGATTAATAATAATAATATTTAGCACCGCGTCTTACTAAAGGTTCGGGTTATACACTTTAAGTACTAATTACGCTAATGGATTAGGAATGAAGAAGAAGTGAACCCGCATTTGCGTGGAGGAAGAGTGGAAAAAATTCAGGATAACCCCTCCCCCCTAGTTCACCCGACAGAGATTCCAACCTCGATCTCCCCGTCCTCAGCAGTCTAGCTCATCACGACAAACGCGTTAGCCAACTATGCCACCGAGGTGGGTGCAAGATTAACAAATAATGTTCAATATATGCTAGGTCACATCATTCTTTGATTTTAAAAAACTAGTTTTTAGTTTAATTATGACTCATACTCTTTAATTTTAAAATGTACCTAACATTCTAAATGGTTGTTATAACTTCAATATAACCTTAAATTTATTTTGTAATATAACTTGTAATTGATATCACCAATTTTAACAATTGTGCATGTATATTATATTTACATCTCATATTTATGTTTTTCTCATATCAATTTAATACAACTTGTTCAACGTAGAATTTAGTTTTTCCTAAACTTTCTTAATCTTTCCCTACTAAGACATTATTATAATTTTTTTTTCAAAATTATTTTTATTTTGAGAGGGGTGAGCGATTGTCTATTAAAGGGAATATTATTTTTACATCAAGGGAGCAGCACCACTTCTAGCACCCCAGGGCCATCCAAAGGGTAAAAAATTAGGAGATCTGCCTCAGGCCCCCACTTCTTAACACCCAAACATCCAAACATTTACCTTTTACAGCAACATATCTTTCCTGCTGTACAACACGCGGACATATACATTTTTTCATTTAACTTACAAACCCTTCTTTCTTAAAGACTATTAACTTTGTAAGGATTAAGAATGATTGTCAAATGGTGTAACGCGTCACTCTTGCCTTAGATATGATTGTTGGGGATGGATAGGTTGGTGTTTGAACCCAGATCAGGTGTACAGAGGGGGATTTTTTTTTTCCTTGATGGTTTCCCATAGTTCCTATACACAAATGAGAGCACATTTCCTCTATAATTACTCCTTCCTAGCCACTTCAGTTGCAGAATGATCTAAGGCATCACTCTCGTGTTAGACTGGCTTGCTCATGATGGGGATGTAGGGGGGTTCGAATCCCAGTTGGGTTAACCGAAGTTGGTTTTTATGCGGGTGGATTACCTCTAAAATGCTTCCTTTCTCACACCTACCTCATTATAGAGTAATATTTATTATATAAGCGTAAAGCCTGAACTGGTAGTTGGACGCGGTGATTTATATATATAAATATATATAAATATATATGTATTTATTTATATATATATATATTCTTTACTAATTCCTATTTCTTTAACGTTATTAATATTTGTATACAACCCAGTCAAGTACTTAACTGCGGAGAAGCAAAATGTATCTTTGTAGGGACAGAAAGTTGTGTTCATGTCATTTTGGTTAGGCAGTAAAAATGAATAACTTTTATTAAGTTAGTTATTTTGTATGTAAATGGAACAAAAAATGCCATTGTCTTAAGCATCCTGTATCCTCGTGTTTACCCTTTCACCCGCACACTCTAAAATACTGACGACTTATTATTATTACTATCATTATCATCAGTGATCACTGGCCATAAGAGGCCACGCATTGACCCCCAAAACTTATTCCATCTTGTTCTTGTTTGGGCTACTTCTTTCCAATCTTCCACATACCACCTCCTCCCCCCCCCCCCTTTCCATCAGATCCTTTGTGACGTCATCTCTCCACCTGGTTTTAAAACGTTCAAGTTATCTGGGAGTTACGGGAATGCCTTCGATAACTACCCTTGGGAGTTTTTCTAGTCTCATCCTGGCTTCATGGCCCACCCATATAATTGTTTTCACTCACATCTTCTTCACTACATCTTGTTGTTTCATTATCTCCAATATTTCTATATTTTTCCTTCTTTTGCAACCCTCTTCTTTTCTTAGTGTACTCCCATATTTTTCTCATAATCTTCCTTTCAAATGTCCTTAGTCTCTCTTTTCTATCCTCATTGTTTTCCATGTTCCTGATCCATAGGTACTATATGACATACAATAGCATTGTACGATCTCAGCTATCTTCTTGTATAAATGCTTCTCCTTTTTAAACGGGTCCTTGAAACTGTAATAACTTTTCAAGGCCACCATTATTTGTTCGTGAGAGTCTTCCTTTATGATGTCTACCTCATTGAACCATCTACCCAGATATTTGATTTTTTTTTTCACTTTCTTTAAATTCATTTCTCCTATTTTCAATGTCTTTCATTTCTTCTTCTTCTCGACAAGGTCATTAATTTTGGCTTATCTTGGTTGATGTGCTGACCAACTTTCCTTGAATTCTTATCCAGCTCTCGATTACGTTAATGAATCCAACCATCTTGTTAACAGGCCAAAAAGTCGTGGCAACCCCCTCGCCCGCAACCTCCAAGAATTTCAGACCCAAGTCCCCCAGGAGGAAGATCAGACCTTGGAGAAGGCTGCCAGTCAACCGAACTTTGGTCCTTCGTCCTGGGAACATACCGGAGACGAGCTGCAGCCTATTGGGCGATTTGAGTACTACTAGGCAAGATGAAGGATCACGGAGTACCGGCACAGCTGCCTTCAACCAGGTAACTGTTAGAACCGAACAAACTCTCACATCATTGATGGTCAAGTGAACAAAGGTGTCTGCCTCACAATAGATTGAAATATCGCAGGGTAGTTGAAGTTTGAATCTCAGCCGGGCTGATTGGGGGTGGTTTTTCAGAACCCCTCATCATAATGATGCGGGTGCATTTCCCTTAAAACTAGCCTCCTATTCTCAATCTCATAGATTAAACTGTTTAATAGCTTCTGTGTGAAAATGAATTTAAAAAAGTTATATTTTAATATAATTAGTGATTACAATCATAATAAACAGTGTTTTATAATAAATACAATATTTCTTAAGTTTGGAGATTGAAAATCAAACACATTTCAACAAATAAAATTTGTTTGGATAAAATTAAATTAAATAATATTAAATTAATACTCATGATGATGACACATTCAAATATTACAGTGTTTGGGTTTATTTTGCCTATATAAACGTCATGTACTATATGTAAAATCTACTGTATTTTAATTATTTAATTAATTATTTTTATTGCTTAGAAAAAAGATACTTAAGTATGATTACATGGAAATCCTGTTTAATACAGTAACAAACTAATATGGACGAACATGAGGATTTACATTGCGAAATTAATTTATTTTGTAGGATATATTTATTAAAAAATGTATTCTAATTACAAAATGTTTAATTGAATATTTCGACATTAGGAATATTTTATCAGCTTTACGACGATAAGCTTGAAACCTGTGACGAATTTTATAACTAGAAATGAAACAAAGTATTGATTTCATTAAATAATTCCGTTACCACAACATTATTAATGACATGATATTCTCCTCACGCAAAAGTGTATAAAGTAAAACCCTGTAACTCGACTTATCATTAAGTAATGCTAGGGCACGAAAATGAGCACTATTAATATATCATGAAGGCCATGATTATTTGTCCACGACATGTGACGTTTCGATATACTTGGCACGACTTTAGGAGACATTATTAATGTGTTTGGTAAAAGGATTGAAGGGGGGTAAAAATAAAAGAGAAAATATAGGTTTATCATGAATGTACATTTTTCGCGACAGATAATTTCTGTTTCTAACCACACCAGCGATACCATGAACAAAGGCATGGGTATCGTCTAGTCGAGTTTTTTTTCTTGTTACGCTGTGGTCAAGACTCATATCCCGATAGGGTATATATAGATTGTGTTTTCTTAGACAGTTTCTTTCTCTCCTATTCTCAAATAAAATGTTGGCATATTTCCTCTAACTTATACCTTTATTATTCTAACATTGGAGACCCAAAGTTGCTCTTGTTTGCGACCAGGTAGCGGTTTTTTGCTCCTTGTTTTATATGCAGGTGGACGTACTATGTAGCAGCAACAGGGTCACAAACGGTAACTGCTTTGGGTCTCTAATATAAATATTTATATTTAGCACCGCGTCTTACTACCCGTTCGGGTTATACGCTTTAAGTACTAATTAAGTTAATGGATTTAGTAATTGGGAAGGTTGAATTAGATAAAGTGAAACCACATTTGCGTGGAGGGAGAGTAGAAATCCATTTAGGAAAAACACCCCCAGTTCACCCAACCGAGATTCGAACCTCGATCTCCCCGTCCTCCGCAGTCGAGCTCAACACGACAAGTGCGTTAGCCAACTACGCCACCGAGGCGGGTCTAATTTAAATAATTTAAATAATATTGCTTTGAGTTCTGGCGAACTTGTCGTGGCGTTTTTGCTGCGGTGACCAACCTGCAAGTATGGTCGTAGCCTTAAAAAAGGTGAAAACTAATTATATTTATTAATTTCTGTCGTTTAAGTACTGTACATAATAAGGCATTTTGATGTATGCCTATATATGCTTATAAAAGATGAAATATATTTTTATTGGTTAACTATATTTCAATTCGGTATCGGTGTAAGAAGGGTATAATATATTTAATCGCATTTCGATTTTGACGAGCATCAATATGGATTCAAGGTTTCCTTTCCATGCCTGATGCACTTTTACTGCGTTTTTCCTTTGGTTTTCATATAGTATACGTTAATGTGGGTGCATTTTTCTATAAGATACTCTCTTCAATCTTATCACTTAACAAAATTGTTTAACTTTACTTTGATAAAAAAACACCTTTATAGAAAGTATCTCTTTTTTTTGTCAGTGTTTATTTAAAAAAACATAGAATTTAAAAATTATTATAAAGCTTTTAGGTATTTTTTCTGGTATACATGATTTAATTAATCATGTAAAATAAGAGAAATTAAAATATTCATAAAATAACGTGAATAATATTGTTATGATTAAATAAATACGTATATTATTTTTAATAAATACAGTAACATTACCAAAGGCTGACAAAAGTCACTCACTTAATTATAAAATATTATAAATGAGACCATATTGTACCGAACTCGAAATCAATAATTGATTTTATTAGCTGTGTTAAAAAACAATTCTATTAATGTGTTCATAGAAAATTTCAATAGTATAATTAATCTTGTGTCCAAGCTTAATATTTTTTACAATATGAAAGTTTTAAAAATTAAACTATTGCTTAAAATCTATGATACACACATAATTCAAATTGCTATTTTTTTAATAGGATGGATTTATTTAGTAAATAAATACAAGATCAAAGTGTGTTTCAACAGTTTTGCCTCTTTATTTTATTTGCCATTCTTTATTTTGTTATTAAGTACAAATTTTAATCTAGTACTGCAGACACAAACAAAATAATTAACAAATATACATTCGCATCTGAAAACAAGCTTACGTTTGATAAATGATACCTATTATGTCATTTAATTTAGAAATGTATGTTAATGATGGGTGGTTTTTCATTGCGTATTACTACTCGTCCAGGCTATCTACATATTTATATTAATAAGATAAGGAAAAGAAAGGTAATATTTAGATAAAATATACAAACATTTTACTATAGTGAAATAAGTAAAACATTTATGAATAACTAATCTCGGTTTACTCAGCTGGTATTCAAACCAACAACTCCACGCCATCAGAATATCTAACTTGATGATCTATACAGTTATTCTACAAGTGTATTGATTTTGGGGAATTTAATGTTATTATGTTAAGGATAGCCTATTTATTAATTTAATACAAATATATATCCTATTTATTGGCTATATATAATTATAGATTCATCTAGCTTCATATAATAATATATATAGTTTATTAGCGAATCATGTTTCTACAATACAAATCCATTAATAGCTTGTTTCATGTGAGTTCACCTGTTATTTACATTAGTCGGCTCTATTTCCCAGCGTTTCAAGCTAACAATACGATTAAACAATGGCCATTATCACACGACACGCTGTCCTTCACCTCCGAACAGTAACATATTTCACAAAACGTTAACAAGATTATGATTTTACGTTCCATGGGTTCTTGCCAACTCTACCCTTGTCCCCTTCCAGCAACCCCAAAGTGTCCCGCGGATGAACAGGGAAGAGAAGAGAGCCTATATCACGCGAAATGATGAAATATGCGGAAATCCTAGTCGATCTAATTTGTTTTCAGCTTTATCCCAGACAGAAACACCTGGGTCCTGTTACAGAAACTCTCATCATTTTCTCACCGCTTGGAATGAAACGAAAATACGCTGTTTATTTTTTCAGATGAAAAAACGAACCAAGATCCAGATTTAAGAACTTAATGTTCGATTTGATATAGTAATTTTTGAACCGATAAGATCGAATTTTTTTTTTTTTTTAAAAGCCAATGTGTAAATTAAAAACAACTCACTCACTTCTGTGGCTGCATAGTCTAACGCACCACTCTCGTAATAGACTAGACTGCCGATGATAGTGAAATTGGGGCTCTAATCTCCTTCGGGTGTAATGAGGATTATTTTTCCAAAACAGTTTTCCACTATCCCCTAACGTCAATGCGGGTGCACTTCCAATAAATATAACCTTCCTACTCCCAAAATCATTAGTGTAATTAGTACATAGTGTTGACCTGATACGAGTAGTAAGACGTTCTAAAAAAATTACACAATTAAAAAAAAGTTATTCCGGCCAAACAAATGATTTATAAAACAAACTGCTGTGCTAAATAAATATATTTGTTGTTTTTAAGGAATGGATAAACTTATTTACTTGAGAGTAAGATTGATGAAACATTGGTTTTACCAGGGTCTCCCAGAGTATTTTGGGAACCCGGAGCAGTGGAATTTTTGAGGCCCCACTCTCCACACAAAATAACAATAACATTTGTATATTTTTGTTTCGTTAATATTAAGCTGTGTACATAATAAAAAATGTTTCCTTCAAATTCGAGGGCCTGAGGAAAACCACCCATTTCTCTTTCTGCTCCTCTGGTGGTGTTGAGTTGTACTAACATTATAATATCACGCAGTTTTTATTTTTAAACATATAATAGAATTTGATCCGTAAGAACCATGTCTACAAAGTGTACTAAAACAAATTTTTAATATCTACACTCAAGATTATGTGATATACAGGTATCGCTTTTGATAAATATTATAAATATGAATCAAATAATAATTTTTTATGATATAAAGGTTAGAGACTGAAAATCGTGAGAATTTAAACTTATGTTGATTTAAAATATATATGTTCTGTAATTATAAATAGTGATTATTTGTTTATAGCTAACTTTATAAATGATGTTATAAAATTGTTTTAAAATATAGGGTCATTGTCTAACTAAGAGAAGGACAATAAGTTGTATGTTTTAGATGAGTGTATGACATCGATATTAACGCCCTAGATACTTCGCACAACCAATATAGCTATTTTAAATGTTTCGCTATCAATATTTACTTTTTATTATATAGTTTACTTAACGGGTATACAATTTATTTTACTTTAGTACCTGACATCATATCTCAGTCAATAGCAGCTTGCATCTGTGGTCACATGATATAGGGTGAAAGTTTCGCAATCTATAGGATTGCTAGTAATGAATGTGTGGTCGTTCTAGATTATAATCTCGACTGGATGTAGTGAAAATGGTTCACCTAAAGTGTTTTATCATTGTGGTTTTCCAATACTCTCTCCAAGCAATACATAGGTGCATTTTCATACATATATGCATGTATATATGATTATATATTATATACATCTATACATAATCTACTGAGATAAAGATCCTAGGCTATATTTCATGCATGACCGAAAAATGTGTGATTGAAAAAATTGAAACTCCGGTTTTTCCAGTGTTTTAGTTATTGCATTTTAAATACTTCTAATATTAATACTAATATTACACTTGACTCATGTTCATTTGCACTCCAATCAAATGTCCCAAACAATAATATAACGAGGTACTTCGTTAGCCGCATGGTCTAACGCGCTACTCTCACAGTAGACTAGTGTGCTGATGACTGGGAAATCAAGTTTCGAATCTCGGCTGGATATATTAAGGTTGATTTTTCCAAAATGGTTTTCTATTCTCCCTCGACGTAAAAGCTGGTACACTTCCTATTAATATAAACTTCCTATTCCCTAAAACAATTAGCGTTATTAGTACATAAGCATATAACCCGAACGGGTAAAAAGATGCGATGCTAACAAAAATTTAACTTACTTCAAATTAATATTAGAAAAATAATCCAGTATGGACACCACTTATCCTTTATTAGGAAACTAATCAAGTTGAGTTTATTAATAACCAGAGGGTTGCAATCATTTTCACTTTTGACATTATACAGGCAAGCGAAGTTTATTTACTTTGGACTTATTAGTACACTCAGCTATATACAACAAAAGAAACCTTAAAACATAAGAGCAGTATCGTTTATTACAGTTACCATGATATTTTTATTCTAAAATTGATTTATGATTTTCATAGGACCTAGATTCAGCATTTTCTACAAACCAATTTATCTCAAAAATTAGGAATAAAAAATAGAGAGAAAAACTTATTAACAGATTCCTGTTTTCTAAGAATATTCATTAAATTCAATTCGTTTGAACTTTTAAAAATATTCACCTTATGAAAGCCTTAACGTCACTGACTAAACAGTTCCTTTTCACAGAGATATTTATTTTGTAAACGATATACTTCTTTTAATAATTGAAATGTTCTTTTCATAAACTAACAGAGATTATCAAACTATATAAAAAATTATCTCGACAATAGTTTGTATTGGTAAAAAATGTTCACTTATTACCTAACTTAGTTAATTCATTTAATATTTCTTAGCTCTGATTTAGCTAAATAATCCAGTATTTGTGAGCTCGCGGGCTAGAAGTCTAACTCACCTATGAGAATAGAGTTTAAACTCCGACTGGATGTTACTGAAAAATATTTTCCTTAAATTGTTTCCCACTCACCCTCCGTATTGATGCAGTTATATTTTCTATTATATATATATCTAATCTCTATCCATATAGTGAGATTAAATGAGGATAGCACTTTGGGTAGCAAGACGATAATAAAAAATAATTACTTTATAAATGTGATTCGTTATGTATACAGATATGTTGTTTAATTTATTTGTGATGACAAGGGTTAATATGGAATAAATCGCTTATTTTGGGGAGAAAGTTTGTAAGTCCTAAGTAATAATAGTATAATATTTTTTCCTATTTAAAGAGGGCTTGAAAAATATAGGCCTAACAAATTATGAAATAATAATAATATAAAAATAAATCAAATTTCTACTCCATAATTTATAAAATGTAATTAAGAATTATTTCTTGTGATATTAACAAAGCTATGTAGGCTATAGTATTTATGAATAGCCAAAGAAATTGCCTTTTTGAGGAGATAAAAATGTATAATAGTGAACACTGACAAATATTCGCTAAATTTATCTAACAGCTCTTAAAATTGACACCATCCATCGAAAATAACGGCTTTCGAATACGTATATTGGAGTGGGAATATACTAAACTGTATTAGAATATTTTGAACTGTAAATAAATTCCTTCCTTTGGAGATACAACTGACCTTTTTATTATGTGTAAATTCTTCGGGGACCTAACACATGCACTTCAATCTTATTGTATGCCTTTATAAACTCATATTCAAATTTACAAGCTCTAAATTATCATACTATATGTTTAAAATGAAAAATAATTTATTATCTTATTGTTTTATTTTGAATAGTAGGCCTAAAACAAAATATATAAAAGTGGATTGTACGGTCGTTTGAGGGATAGTTTAACTGAAATTTTACGTATCTCAATTAATTATTGGAATTAAATATTTGGTTCAATATGATTCCCTTAAGGGTTTAAATTTTAAAAATATGTTGTGGGTGTTTTTAATATATAAAATACATCTAATATCAAAAAAATATCAAAACATATTCGAAGCAATGTGTTCAGCTATTAACATATGTATATTTATAAGATCGATAAAATCTATTAAACTGAAGCTATAATGATAGAGTATGTTAAAAATTAATTGGACACCTACATTGACGAGTTTTACGAAATAATTATTTATAAAATTACTAACAAATATATATATAAATTGTGTCATAATTTATATATATATATAAAATTGTGTGTCGTAATATATATATATATATATATAATATATATATAATTGTGTGTCGTAATATAATTATAATATATATTATATATATATATATATATATATAAATTGTGTGTCATAATTTGTACATGTTTTTTAAACCTGTAATTAACTACTACCTTTGTTAAATTATTGTATCAGCTTAAAGGTAGCTCACCAGATATCTCATTCAAATATGGTTTTATAATTTCGTTGACAGAAATCTTTAAAGATATGTATGTAAGAATCATGGTATATTTGAATAGTTCTCATTTAATAATGAGAAAGCCCTCTGATTCGATCAATGATATCTTATCAGAATTCCATGCTAGATATGTTCTCTAAAGTTACTCGTCAATTCAAATCTGATTAATTTTTTAATAAAAAACAAGGAAAACTTGATTTTCTTAAATTTATATACCTCATTCTTACCCGTATCGGAAAGAAATAGAATCGACCTTAATGCCACGAGTTTTAGTATCTTAATTCCAAGCTTTAAATAAAGAAAATCAAATGTCCTAGCATTTAAATTACAGGGCATATTTATAATTGGGTAATATTAATTTTGACATTAATTAATTATTTCGCCTTTTCCCTAAAGTAACACAAATTGTAAAAAAAGGAAACATTAGTACCATTATATTCTAATCTAATCTAATTCTAATCAAGCATGGTTGTTTTGTTTAAGAATGTATTTTTCTACAATCTAGACATTTTAGTTTTCTTTCAACCACACTACGAACGGTATGTAAATAAACAACATAATTCAATGTGTGTGAGGTTCAATGCATGTAAAATATTGAAATGGTAAATTTCATGGTCTTGGAATTGAGGTTAGAATTTAATAATCCAAATCTTCCATAAACAAACTAAATCTTGATACTTCACTTTTTTATAATGAGGGGCCGTTCCTTAACTACGTAAGCATTTTTATTCGGGTTAAGGTCAATCTTTTCTTGTGTTTTCTAAAGGGGAAAAGTGGGGGTAAGGTTTTTTTAGTTATTGGTTTATTGTTAAACAGAATCTAAAAAACGTGGTTGACTAAAGATTATAAAATATTTAATTTTCACTTAGTTAGTAATGGATGTGAGAACTCAAAATGGACGGCAAAGAGTGAGATTGCTAGCTAAGGCATGCGCAAGTGTATTGATGATGGGGATGTTATTAACGAGGCGGATTCATTATAATCCATACAACCAACGGAATAAAAACATCAAAGCCAGTGGACCACAGATTAATTATTATATTTAAGATACCTTAATTATGCTATATGCTTTTTTAAGTGCAGCTTTTTTTTCCAAGTTTATGAGACAGATTTTCAATGCATTTTATTTTAAACATTAGCTGTGAATTTAGTAAAGCATATATCTAAACATTTTTACTTTATCTTGATTCCTTGAAGACAGAAATATTGGGATCATAAAAAAAAAGGTCGAACTAGAGATTTGGATAAATGTTGACAATTAATGAACCCATGGAACTGAAAAATTGATACTTTCAATGCCGTCTTTCCGTCTGTCTGTATCTCGGACTAGAGTCAAAATTCTCCTGCCGATTAGGTTAACACTTGATATTTAGGGATTCATAACGTCCCCAAGAGCAGTTTTTGGAATTAGATATTTAGCCCTAAAATTAAGGGTAATTTACTGATGGTCCAAAAGAAAAAAAGTGGATTTTCTCCAAATACGTTTCAGCAATTTTTAAATTTCGTATCTCGACAATGTTTAACATTACAAACAAAATTTCGAGTTTCATTCTTCCATGAAAATGACATTGAGGGTATGTACTAGTACTTATACAGACATTTCCAATTTTGATTACATCTCCGCCACTGTTACAGTTACGAAAATAATAATACATAGCATCGCGTCTTACTACCCGTCCGGTTTGTACGCTAACTAATAATTACGTTATTGGGTTAGGAAATGGGAAGGCTGAATATAGAGGAAGTGAAACCGCATTTGCGTGGAGGAATAGTGGGAAATCATTAAGGAAATCACTCTCCCAAATCACCCAAGTGAACCTCAATCGCCTCATCCCCGGAAGTTTAGCTTAACACTAATCTAGCGCGTTAGCTAATTACGCCACCGAAGTGGGCGATAAGAAATAACTTAACATTGTAAATATTTAGTTCTAATAAATATAAAACTTTTTGTTTGAAATATATTTTATAAAATCAATAGTCTCTGGGCTATAAGTCATATTATATTTATTATTCAAGTTTTTGAAATGAAATTAGTTGTGATGCTTTTTGTAGACCGAGATGCTCTTTTATTTTCTCCATGTTTTTGTAAAAGTGTATATTATTATAAGTATGCTATTTGGTGGAGTGTTTCTCCAACAGTGTATATTATTTCAATTCACAGATTTTCCCAGTTTTTTTTGTAAGATTTTCTATTTTAAGATTAAAGAAAGTAGGAGCTGTGCACCGTACCATTTATTTTAAACAACACATTCAATTTTTTAAAATTTTTATTCCAAATTTTTATTTTAATTTACTTTATATATAAATTTATTATAAAGTAACACAAAATAATAAAAAAATGATTTCCTAATATTTATGATTTTTAATTATAAAATTACACTAATATTTAATTGATTTATTATGTGTTACACCTAATTTTATTACAATTAAATGTAATATAAAATTTAACGTCACTCGCTTTGATACCAATTATTATGTCTAAAAATTATTAAATATTTAAAATAATTTAATTACCCAAATTGTAAGAAATTACATATGAAAAAAAGAGGGCGCTTGGGTGTTTAAAAGAAGGGTAGGGGCTCAAAACATGAAAAAATGCATTACGCATTTTAAGGACGGCCCCTTATCTGAGATATCGATATAATTTACTCATAGCTCGTGAGATGAGAGCTCAATTCTGACAGGCTATACTTTCGCAATCACGCTTCCCATCATAGGATGGGTCACGCTCACTAAAATTACTTATATATTCTCCTTCATCGTCCTGTTCTATTATATTATTTTAGTCGCTTATTTTATTGCCATTTCTAACAAAAGAGCGTGGTGATCGCAAAAAAAAAAGGATGCAAACAATCTATTTGATTGCCAATTAATGTTAATCTCGTCTTTGTTTAATTCATCCACTGGAAATATTTTTCATTTGCATGTGTTTACTTAAAACTAACCATACTATATATCTCGATACTTAATGTTATTACGTGAGTGTCAACCCAACCATACAATATTTCCAAGCTACTGACAAATGCTTAACGTACCGAGCTTGTCGATTCAGCTAGTAGATGAACTATTTAATAATATAACTTCAAAATGGATCCATTTCTACGATAAGAAATGAATGGACTACATTTCTTCAGTTTAATAATTTCTAAAATAAATATACAGCACATCATTTAATCTAAATTATTTTATACACTCCCTCGACACCTCGGAGAGAAAGTATTGCGATCGTGAAAAAAATTGAAAGTGAGATTTTGATAAAAGTTGACGTTTCGTGACCACCTGAAACCAAAAAAGAGGTTTTAGCAATGCCGTCTGTCTGTCTACCCATCCATCTGTACCTGGGACTAGAGCCGAAACTATTTTACCGATTGGGCTTAAATTGGTTTTCATAATTTCCCCTGAGGGATTTTTGGATTTAGACATCCAACCCTAAAATTAAGGGATGTTTACTGAATGGCAAAAAGAGGAAAAAAATATTTTTTTTTCAAAATTATTTATAACGGATTTGATTAAATTTTGTATCCAGACACTGTTCATTACTACCAACAAAGTGGCATTTCTCATTTTCTCATGGGCATTAATTTGAGAATACTTTACATTGAGGATTTTTTCCTATTTTCATATTTTCTCCTCACTTATATGAGACACAAAAACTTATTATTGTAAAAATGTATTATATTTAAAGATAAAAATATTTTATATGAAATATATATTTTATGAAACCACTAATTTTTGATAAGAACACCAATATATAAAATTCTTAAATCAGATCTTTTAAATTGAATTTGACTATTATACTCTATGGTATACAAAGATGATTCTCTTTTCTGAATTTTCTGTAACAGTGTTCCTAGGTCATAATTCCATAGAGGAAGTAACAGTGTACTGTATATAATTTTATTTATTATATTTGATGTAATGACCCGCCTCGGTGGCGTAGTTGGCTAACGCGCTTGTCGTGTTGAGCTTGACTGCTGAGGACGGGGAGATCGAGGTTTGAATCTCGGCCGGGTAAACTGGGGGTGGTTTTTCCTAAATGGTTTTCCACTCTCCATCCACGCAAATGCGGGTTCACTTCCTCTAATTCAACCTTTCCAATTCCTAATACATTAGCGTAATTAATACTCAAAGCGTATAACCCGAATGGGTAGTAAGACGCATTGCTAAATATAAATAAATTGATGTAATGTTTACACAAAAATGTAGAGACCTATTATTTTGTTTCAAAAATCCTGTGAGTATTTAGTAAATGTCATTTTTAAAATAAAAGCGAGAGAATGTCAGTGCACCGCGCCGTACCATTTATTTTCTACTACCACGGTTTACTACCCATTCGAGTTTGTCACATATGTACTTATTAAGCTATTGGGATAGGGTTGATTAAATTGTGTTTTGAAAAATTCTATTAATTTAGATACCCCAATAAAAGTTGTTTTCTGGTCATCATATTAAAGTAATTAATTTCCATTATTTAGGTTAGCTCAAAACCAAATATCATGAAAACCCATATGCTTGCAATATAGTAATTAAACTTATGCCCGATTGGTCTACCAGTACTCTAGTAAATGCTTATTCATATCAAAGTAGTTCTGGTTAGGATATTTACTATTTGTGCAACGTATTGTCCCAGTATCTTATCAACGGATATCTAGATTGTAAGACTGTGCAATTAGGCGTATTTCCCTAGATTTAGCTGGTCATGAATTGATGATTTGTCATTTTAAAAGGAGCACGTTAAACATCACCCCTCCTAAAATAATGATCTCCCCGCTCTCTTCCCTCCCCCCATCCCCCCCCCAAATAATAACCCATCTCAGTAGCCGCATGGTCTAAGGTTCACACTCATGTTGGACTGGCCTGCTGAAGACCGGGACATAGTGGTTCGAATTTTAGTCGGGTCTATTGAAGGTGGTTTTTCCTAAATGCTTTTACTAAAATTCAAGTAGATTACCTTTAAAATGCTTCCTTCTTGATCCCTAATCTGTTAGAGTAATTAACATGCATGCATATAACATAAACAAATACGAATAGTAAGACGTGTGATAAAATAAAAAATCTTGTTTTAATAATATAATAAGGATTCATATGATTACCCACATCATTGTTCACTTGGTCTTTTCATCTTTTTTCTGTTAATGGTATGATTAGGGTTAAAATCCCGGATGAGTATACTGTAGGTAGTTTTTACTAAATGTTTCCTCATCTTACATTCTCATCCCATCATTGTATTTAAACATGGATATCAAGGATGATTATTAGGAAACGCGATACAAAAATATGTTTATTCACGTTGTTCAGAAACTGATAGCCCAAACGCACATATAGCTTATTTGAACCAAAAATAATACAAAATCCCTATGCACTTGCATTCGGAAAACTATGATTATACTATTAAATTGTATTCAAAGTTTTGGAGTATAGCGCCGGGAGAGCAAAACTTTGCAAGCATGCGTTATAACAAGTTGCAATAGGAGTTAATCTCGCGGCACTGCACATGTAATAATGGCAAGCAATTTCTGTGATTTATGACCTTCAATGATGACCATCAAAACTTATTCGTATTTCTAGATGGGCTGATGTCTATTGGTGACTATTAATGGTGGTTTATTCTGCTGCCGTGCTCCAAGATGTCGAGGAGTGTAATACCATGTGCCTAAATTCTATGCAATTTGTTGTACACGCATGCTTGAACATCTTTGCTCTCGCGGTGCTGTACGCGAAACTTTGGACACAATTCAATGGTATTAGCATAGTTTTTCAAATGTAAGTGTATAGGAATTTCATATTACTTTTGGTTCAAACAAACTATATGTGCACTTTGGGTGTGAGCTTCCAAAAATCCTGTAATTATAAAGGTACTTAGAAACCACCATACTGTATACATTTGTACTTTCTCTATTTCCAGGGCTACCACTATAGCTACTGGTCCCAAGAGCAACTTTACATACCTGGAGAAACCGCGGTACATCTACCATGGACGCGCCGATCTCACTTTCAGGTGAGAGGGATCTGTGCTGTATGGGTAATTTTCCTGAAGCAACGACCGATGACGAGTTCTCCCCTGACTTTATGACCGGATGACGGATTTTCGATTGGAACTGCGTACATGGATATCAATGAGACCCTAATGGACATTTGGCACATGATTTTAAAGGTGAATCTTCATCTCTTAGAAGATGTTTTGTGATATGAATGTGTGTAATTTAAATAATAGTTATTTTAGAAGTGGAATGAGTTAAAAAAAACTTGGTGATATGTACATAAAAAGTTTTTGTACAGACGGTTGTGATAGTTCAGTGATTAATAATGGATCAGTAAAGTTAATAAAAGGTGATAGTTATAGACTTGTTTTGTAACAATATTTTAATAGTTATACAATCTTGTGTGCTTTCTCTGTAAATAGTTTATTTATCGTTCCCATTAATTTAGTTTGGGCTGATGTTAACATGGTACTATTAGTATAAAAATTAAATCTGGTGAAATAATTAAATTAATAGAATTTCTCCCAGTATTTTTTTCTCAAAATATTATGGTTACTGATTACTCGTTTACTTTATTAAGCTAAGTATACAACGTATTTCTTAGAATATTTTAAATCAAATTTGAAGTTGTTACTAAATTTTACCTTTAAATAAGACACAACATTGAATTTGTTTTGCATTTTTTAAATTAATAATATGGATATTATCGTATTATTTTTATAGTGATTGAATTGTTTTAAATATTGTAATCTTTTTTAAATTCACATACATATATTTGCTCTTGTAGTGTAAACAATTTTTGTGTTGAATACCTGAAAAATAAAGTTTTAAGATTTAATAAATGTGCCTTCTCGTCTTTTTTAAAATTTGGCTCATAATGTGTACTGTCTATTGTAAAATACAAACAGTTTTAATTAAAACACAGACCAAAATTAAAATTGGAATTAAAAATTAAATGTATATATAAATTTTATTCATATTTGATTTGTATGGATTTTGTTTTGTTTTAACAATGTACACATATTTAAAAAAATTAAAATTGAAAAACTTAAAACAAAACAATTTAACTGTTAAAATTTTATAGCTATTACATAGAATATGAGATATTGGTTCACCATTTTATTTTATAATATGCGTATAGTTTATTTTTTGTTGTAAAATTTAATATACTAATTTATTCATCTTAGTCTTTGGTCATTTGTAAAAATGGTCAAATATAAATTAAAATCAAAAAAAAAAATTTCAGGTTTATTAAAGTATTCACCTTATTAGTTATTAAATATATTTATTTTTAATTTCGCTTGCCCCCAATATTTATATTTATATTTAATTTAAAATTAAATAGCTATTAAATATTAATCATTTTAAAAATAGTTTAATACCTTAGTATAATTTATCAAATCTAAAAACATTTATTTTATTTACTTATAGATCAGTTTAGTTATGTATTTTAGCTATATTTAAATTTGTTATTATTCTTAGTCCAAACAAATATCTATTAGGGCATAATAAATTTGAAGGACTGCACAAGGTGTTAAAAATTGTTTAAAAAACAATAATCTGTTTAACATTTAATATGGTTTTCACTTAAATAAAGACGGAAAAGAGCCCCAAGAAATTAATTCAAAATTAATTAAAAAAAGGTTATTTTCGATATTAATTTCACATACAGGATATGTTGTTGACTAGTGCTTATGGATATTATTAATAAAAAATTGTGTGTACACCTTCAAGAATATTACCAAACATAGTATATGCTACATATTATTAACAAACTGACCAAATTGATTTTAATTCATGCATGCACTCTTTGTACTTTGTGAAAATATAGAATGTGAGCTAAAACACTGTGGTGAATGAAGACAATAAAGGATTGATTTTAAATTAAAACTAGCCTTTCATTTTCTTCAATATTTTTATTCCCTTTGTTTACTACCCTCAAAATAATTTGTTTGTATTTAACAAATATATCTTGTTTGATTTTATTTAAAATGTACTAAACATAAATGAATCTAGAGATAGGTGAACCTGAGGTTTGACGCCAAAGTCTAACACTTAACATGTAAATAGGATACTTTATTGATCTACAAGCCTTAAGTCTTGACGTCAACGAATAAACACATGCATCTACATATCAACAGAACTTAAGTTTGACGTCATCCTATGAAAAGTGTATCTGGATGCCTATATATCGCTACCAGACTTAAGTTTTACCTCAGCATATTAACAAATATTTAAGAAACTCTAGGCATCTACAAACCTTGTTTTGAAAATAATGAATATTATTAATATTTATGTAGATACCTCTACAGATTTACAAACCTTAGGGTAGACGTCATTGTTGGCTATAACACTCACGTGTATCTACATACCTAAGGAGCGATACAGGCTTAAATTTGTCGCCTATGAAATACTTGTCTATAGAATTCTAGAGATGTAAAATGTTAGTCATTGTATGGAATTCATGCATGTAGAAGCTTATAGAGTACTTCTAAATCTAAAGTTTGTCATCATCTTACGTAATACATGTATTTACAGACATATACAGTTCTAAAAACCTAGTTTTTTGACGTCATTAAATAAAATTCACCTGCATTTGATTACCTATAGAGATCTACAAGCTTAGGGTTTGGTGTAATTATATAAAATTCACATGCGTATGGATAACTCGAGAGATCTACCAGTTTTAGGCTTGACGTAATCACAAGAAACACATATATTTAGGTACCTACAGAGTTCTACAAGTTTCAGATCAGACACCATCGAAGGAGAGTCGCATTCATTTAGTTAATTCTAGAGATGTTCAAGCTAGAATAAAAACCATAGCCACCATCCATACCTAAGCCCTTGGATTAAGCCATTAATAACAAATTTGTTCCTGTAAAACATTTATGAAAAAATCACAGATAGCATATGAATCAAATGGAAATAAAATTTTGACATCTATCGAGCAAAAGTTTTACTGAGGTAATTGTTTAAAAGCAGGTATTGCATGCCAGTATTTATTTACTAGGTACATTTTAAGAACGCAAATTTAAAATCAGGAAGAGATTATAAAGCTCCAAAAAAATTCTTTAAACGTACTTTATTCTTCAATGCAAGCCATGCTATTATTTAAGTTTCAAAAGTTCTTTACCGAGCGAAATTAAATTACTAAGACCGTTACTACACTAACCAGTTCTGTACTTAACTATATAATTACACGTATTTGGTCTGGTTTGCAAGCAGGTGCTAGAAACCAACTGGTTGAATGATATAGATTTATATACAAGGTTTTTCAGTCCTCCACCAAACAATACTGGTACAAATTTTCTAATGTCAACCTCCCCTATCACATGCTATAAACAGAACAGGTAATAAGACGTGGTGCTAAAAAAAGACTTCTCTTATCTCTCTCTAATTAGTGTATATAGACAGACGTATATTAATACCTATAGCACATGAATTGAAATGTTTGACACCTCGAAAAATTTAGATAAATTTGATCTAAACGATGTATTTTTAATAAACCAAAATAACAGAATATTTTACTTTTAAATTTAATAGCATTACATATTCTTTTACTAAAGATACATACACCGTTAGTGTTTTTGAAAATAATTTAGTAGTAGCGTTATTAATCCAAAGATCACTTTTTTATTTTGATGTCTGTAAATATTTAATAGCACATTTTGTTGCTTATTATATGAAAACTTAATAACAGATTTACCTGTTTTAAGACAAAAAATAAGACAGATCTAGTCATATTTTGTAGATTAATTATTTTACTATAGGTTCTATTTGTATTGATAAACTAATTCTCAAAAACCTTTTGTTATGTATTACTTTCCTAATACTTTGAAACAGATACAAACTTGCTGCAAACAAACAGTCATTTGTGTGTGATCAATGTATGTACTAAATTGAATAAAAATGTTGAAATACCTTCTAATATGTATTACTCTCCTAATACCATAACAGATTTGTCTTGTTTATGAAATAAACCAGCTAATTAATTAATTAACTGACAGAGAGAGAGAGGCCAGAGTAACCAGATGATTTGTCCGGTTTCCAAGATCACTATTTATTATTATTATTATTATTATTATTATTATTATTATTAGCACCGCGTCTTACTACCCGTTCGGGTTATACGCACTTACGCTAATGTGTAATGGTAGGGTGATTGTGAGATGAAATGGAGGACCTACAGTTTAACGTGGAATCCGAACCACGGTGGAGGCCTGGCATTCCTCACATTCACAAGATGTCTTGTCAGAGGTGAAGGAAGGGTTTGGTAATCAGATAAATCTTTGCCGGGACCGAGGATTGAACCCCGGCCGCCAGCATAGAAGTCTGACACCTTACCCTAGACCGCCAGGTCACCTCACTATTTATTTAATAACTATATTTTTAAATATAAATTTCAATTTACTTTATGAATCTACTATGGTCATTGTTTTTGTGACCAAGAGAGGTCAAAGGGGTGTGTGTGTGTGAATGTAATTTCTGGAGTATGCTTTTTGTTGAACCTATGGAAAATATTATTTGCAGTCCCTATTTTTTGAACTTATGAAGTAAATAAATGTATGCATAAGAAACTACGGGGCTATGTTGTAGCCAGACAAATAAACCTTTCCTTTGTAAAGTATAGATTCATAATCACACATAAAATAATATTAATTACTGTAAACTACCAGTAAATTAGCTGAAGACCAATACATTTGTGGTAAACTTTATACAAGCCGGGTTTTGAGATGCTGTTATAAATTAGTTACATGAGGCTTGAGTGTGCAACTGCGCGTTACTTTAACTACTTTTAATTAAATACTTGGAAAACATAAACCTCTCTCCGAGGTTTTGAGATAAAGTAATATATATATATATATATATATATATATATATATATATATATATATATATATATATATATGTATGTGTGTGTGTGTGTGTTTGTGGCTGGGTGGGTGGGAAGTGGGGTAGAATTTTGGTAGGAAGAAACCCTCATAAAATACCATTATATAATTTTTTTTGTGGTCAAAATATTATTTTACTAGTAGTTCCGTGAAAAGTATACACCACTGTTTCCAATAAAAATGATAAATAATTTAAATCAATGCTTAGATTTGTTTCACATTCTCATAGCTACTACATACAGTCCTAAAATTTATCTTTTGAGTTCAAACTATTATTATTATTATTATTATTATTATCATCTTATATCACCACGTCATACTATCCGTTCGGATTATATGCTTATGTACTATTTACTCTGATGTGTTAGAGATTAGGAAGGTTTAATTTTAAAAGAAGTGTATCCGCATTTATGTGGAGGGAGAATGGAATACGATTTAGGAAAAATCACTCTTATTACACATGATTAGTATCAAACACCAATCTCCCCGTCATCGGCATTCTCGTCTATTGGAGGGTGGCGCCTTAGACCATGCGGTCACCAAGTAGAGTTTTGAGCTAAGGTTGAAATATTTCCTATAATTTCCCCTTGGGTTTTAAGTAAATATTTTTCTTTAATGATCAAGTGATGTACGGAATAAAATTAATACTATATTCAATATTACATCATATTAATAGAGGACAACCATTGTTCAAACAGTTTAAGACGTCAGTTTCGTAATAGATGTCAAAATTTAAAATAAATTCTTCACTAATAATTTGCTTAAAATTACAAATTAAAACATAATTTGAAATGAGTTACTAAACGAAAAACACTTCGAGCACTTGCAATATTAAAACGGATAGCCAGATTGTAAATATTTAGGGTACATACATCGTTGCACCTAGTTAAAAGATTATCTTTGCCAAAGTTCGTTAAGATTGTTTCACCAATTAGACACTTGTGTAGCAAATTACCGGACAGACATACAAAATTACAAATGATATAGTTAAAAAAAAACCTCTCTTATTAGGTATATCGGTTTTTTTTTATAAGTATTGATAATACTTAATAAAGTTGATACAGATCAGGTGATTGATGTAAGAATCTAAAAAGATGATTTTAGTAACTTTTTAGCTTTCAAAATGATTCTTCCTATCAAAATTGGACCATATATAAAACTAAAACTCTGTGTGAATTACTGTATAAACACAATTATTTATTTCTCAACGATCATTACCTTTCCAAAAACAACAGTCACGACTTAAATCAACTGTTTATCTGCAAAAGAGAGAGAGAAGAAGATATGAGTATTGAAGTAGTGAACATAATATGCGCCCACGCGCAACAGTTATATTTGAGCTATCGATAAACTCTGGTTGGTTCTATATTTATACGCCCATTCAATACGGTCAAGTGAAATTTGCTTGCATTCAAGGGGGAGTCGAGGGGCGTAGATTACGGCTCTCTTTTATCGGAGAGTTAAGGGTTTAAAAAAAAAAGTCCGATACCATTCTAACAACAACAAAAAATCTCATACACATCCATACATGAACGAGGGATAATCAGATTGGTTCGGGAATCAATACATAGAGGTATGAGATACGGTTGAGAAATGTAATTTTTAAATATGTTAAAACATTAAATCACATATCAGTTAAGGAGTATTTAGCGAGAGTTTAAATAAAAAGTGCGAAATATATTTCACCAATTTTTTTCTCATTGTATATATTATGGTGTGTACTTATATTTCGGTAAACCATTCTCTATTATTTAAGCTTAATCGTCAAGGAGAATAGGGTGGATTAAGAAACCTATAAATATAGTAGTAGTTCTGTTATTAGTATACCTCGTTACCTTATTGTTCATTACACACAAATACATATGTACACATTCTATTTTATTAATATGAATGACATGAATTAATTTAATTAAGAATTAAAAGAACCGTTTAGTTATAATAAAACAAATAACGATTTTTAAATACACGTTTTTTAAATACACGTTTTTTAGCACTGTGTTCCACCACCCATGCGGATTATACACTATTGTGTTTAGAATGAGTTTTTTTTTAAAAAAAACGCCGCGTATTACTAACCATTCAGATTATACGCTTATTTACTAATTACACTAATGTTTTAGGGCATTGGATGGTTGATTTTGAGCAAGTGCAACCGCATTTGCGTGGCGTGGGTGGGGAAAACATTTAAGTAAACCACACTCATTGTACCTCGATTTCTCTAACACCGGCAATCTAGTCTATTGCGAGAGTAACGCCATAGATTGAACATGCATCCACCAAAGTGGGTATCAGCTTTAATATATTACTATTGATACCATACTGCACTCATTTTATTAAGTATATGTTTTAATACCAGTTGTACCCTAAACTCTGCACACCCCCTATCCCCAGTGGATACGAATTGTGGAAAAATTAATACGGGTACACACAAATTACGGACCTACTCATCCAGTCTTGGTAATACCCTTTTACACGAAATGCGGTTTAAATATTAAATTCACAATGACTTTTCAAAATGGAAAATGGAGGTTAGGTTAGGTTAGCTCAGGCTAGACTAAGCTATGTTGTATTAAGTTAGGTTAGGTAAGGCTAGGTTTGGGCTAGGTTAGAGGCTAGGATTTTAATGAGATTACAGGTTTTTCAACAATTCATGATCACCGGTAGATGGGTATACTTTATTCTACAATTCTAGTGCGTCCTGCCTCACATACACAAACACGCACACACAGACAATGACTCAGAGAGGGACATGTTGTCTCTGCTAAATACGTCCTTGAAGTCAGCACACTTTATTCTATACCATATAACAAGATAACTGTTTCCAATCCCACTCCATCAGTGTTCTTCAATTTTAATGCTTTAAATACTATGAAGACCATAGAAAATAATTAATAGCTTAACCAAATAAAATTATTCTTAATAAACACTTCAACTGCAAAAATTGTTTGATAATGAGTTTAAAAATATTTAAAGTTGCTTGGTAATGTTTAATTATTTATATTATCTTAACATAAATTAGCCCTGTACACTGGTGTAGAATATGTAGGTACTTGATACTCATTTTATGATATATAAACTGTATAATTATTATTTTATAAATAAAATATATGAGAGCAGTAGTTTCCAACCTTCGTACCTAAATACTGGAATGTTACAGTCAGCTAAGTCAGAGTTGTGTGACTAAAAGAAACACAAGCAGTTTTTATTATTTAACCACTTTATTAATCTATATTTTTCAGCTTTCTATAATCATTCTAATGTATGAACAAAGTAAATACAAAGTTATACGTTCAACAAATCCTGTGACCACACCCCAAGCACAATATGATCCCAAATAGGGTCTCGATACCTTGGTTGGAAACTAGTGTAGTAGAGTTGGAGGGCGGTAAGGAACCAGTCTTATCAATTATCTTATGATATCTGAGAAAATTCGTAATTGAATCCTATACGGTTACATTTTGGAAAGGGGGAGACGGTTGAAGTGTAATGACAGCTTTGGGTATTCAAGAGCGTTACAGAGAGAGAGAGAGAAGGAGTATATAAGTGGTAACAAATTAAACACTTTGAAGTGTGTAATTAAAAATAGATGTATTATTTTAGCGACAAATATATAGTTTTTAATTTATATGTAATATTAAGAATAATTATTGTCCTGCATTCATTTAAATTGAAATAAGAAAACCATTAATGGAGAAAGGACGTTTATAGTAGAACTTACAGTACGTATAGCTTACTACACATTTAAAACCAGGACCAGGAATTATGTTCAATTACCTGGTTACTATGAAGAACTTATTCACTAATAGTAGAACACTTCAAGATCCTGCCACTAGGATCATATCCATGTCATCAAAAAAAAAATTTAATGGCCAACATTGATAACCTTTTAATTTACTGTTAGTATTATTTCAGACAAATCGAAACTCTTTATTTTAATAAAAGCTATTGATAAAATTCCTTGACGAATTGATATATATGAAAGTAGTTTTAGTAACATTTGTAACGGTCTGAATCCTACTATAATTTTATCACTTAAGTGTGTGAGTTTATTGATTTTGTAGACGATAAATGAAACCAGATCTATGTGCTGTACAAAATAAATATGTACACACACAGACCTTAAAAAATAAAATAAAGTAAATAAAACATGGGATACAACTGAAGAAACATAAGACAGTTAGATGATATCGAGATAGGGGATACGCCCCTACGAAGATAACAAATCCCTTTCGTTCGAATCTAGTCACGAATCTTAGAAATTTCACTGTCAATCGAAATAACTGTAACACTGCACCTCAACCAAGGCTCTCCAACTCTCTTTATATCACTCTCTCGGATTAGTGAAAGGCTTTCGTCGGGGAAGAAATCCTATGTTACTCTACATTTATTCAACTAAGTGCTTCTTTGGATTTGAATATTAGTAGAGTGCAAAAATCTTGGAGGGGGGAAATGGAGGCTGAGTGTATAAGCTGCAATTTTTTTAAGACAACGGCCTATTTCAATAAAGGTCCCAGTTTTTTATTATTGAAATGAAATTATGTAATTTTGTCTTCCCTTTTGAGAGTGATAATTAACTATTGGGAAACTTGGTGCTGTGTCTGTTCTATAATATTATTTATTCCACTCCGCCTTACTACCCGTCAGGAGTATACGTATTTTAACAACGTTAATGAAATAAGGGTGAGAGCTATCCTCTTGTAAATTTAACGTTTTGTAAGATTATAATCTTGTGATGTGGGGAATGCCAGGCCTCCACCGTTGTTCGGATCCCACGTTAATCTGTAGATCCTCCATTTAATCTCACAGTCACCCTACCATTATACACTAGCGTGACTGCGTATAACCCGAACAGGAAGGTAGGAAGACGTGGTGCTAATATTATTATTATTATTATTTAAAATTCTATTCTGTATCTTCCCGATATTTTTTAAAAATATTATTCTTTAAGAAATGCCATATGACCATTGAAATAATATCCGGTATCTTTTGTTCAACACGTTGATATTTTAACTATTGAGATATCCAAGTCTATCTTTTGCTTAGATAGTTTAATACATCACAAAGGGCCGTTTTTATGACTCCTGGATAAACATTAATCTGGCCGTTAAATATTGTTATCTGGTCGATAAGTTATAAGTGTGACCACCTGATAATATTTATCTGCCAGATAAAATTTATTTATCCATCACATTTTTATCGAGAGGGCTTATAACTTTTTGCTGAAAGCTAAAATTGGAGTTTCAATAGTGACGCGTCGTTTATCTTGAGGTTTCACCAATTATAATCTGTATTTAGGTTAAAATCTTGGTTCACGTGTTTAGTAAGCAGGGGCCCAGGTTCTAATTATATAAAGTTAGAACATTTAATTCACATTTTTATATAAACTGACAAGCTACTTGTAGAGTTATAGTTATCTAAGTACAAATTATTTAAATGTGAGTACAATAAACGAAGTTTTGTAAACATTACACCAAACTATTGCTCACATTTTAGCAGACACATTTAAATTAATATTATTATATGCAAAATAACTCATATTTTGCACCCATGTGACGCCATCTGTTTAGTCACACTCGTTTAGCCATAATTATTTAACAAATATTGAGTGTTGTCACCACTCGCTAGGTTGTAGCGCTACCAGCATGGTTTATACGCATGCGCGCACAAGTAAAAACAGTACCAACCTTATGTTTTCTGCATAAAAATATATTTATCCTCCAGGAGAAATATTCAGTTCATAATATGCATGAAATATTAAAGTGGCTGATAACCAAGGTGTAGAAAGCGTGTGGGTCATAGGCTTCGGGACCCCCCTGGAATGTGTTGGACAAGGTAGGGCTTTTTACTCTTTCTACAGTTTAATGTAAATGCCTTTAACAAAATACTAATTAATTATTATTTTAAAATTCACCTTCTACATGCAACTTGTAAAACTTCCGATTGTAAAATTATCTCTTCCAACATTGGAAATACATTTGTTTTGTGTGGGTCTACATTCAAACATGTATTGGGAAAGAAATTACGTTTCTTGGTATGAGTCGAGTTGTGGGGTCCGAAAAAGAAGGCAAATAGTTTTGCTATAAACTGTAAAATCTTACTTTATGACTCATCAAACGAAAAGATCAGCTTAATTAAAACGATAGTTATCAGAAATGAAGTCAGTGCCTTATGTAGGCTGAATATCTGGATTTCCCCATCCTTTCTTTCAACTTACCTACTTACGCAAAGACCTATTTTGTAACTATACACATTTTGAAACCATTTACAAAATTTGAACATCACCTTATTACTAGTTTGTACAGTGTTAAGTGTAGTGCAAGGTTGTTTGTTGTGTCGTTATGTGGTTTTAGCGAAAGAGTTCAGTATTATATTATTAGGTTTGTTGGGTGTTTAAAATGTAATAAATACTAATATTAGTTAAATAATTATATAAAAATGTCAAGAAACGTAAATATACGCTTGACAACTGGCTTGTAAAAGAACCATAGAAGCACCAAAAGAGGTGAAAATTTTTTATAGTTTACTCCTCAAATTTCCCTACAGGTTCGGTTGTTCTTACTTGTACTAATTACGCTATTGTTGTATGGGTGTAATGGTTTTACCTGTGTGGGATCGTGAATCGTGATGTCAGTATAGGCCAGGATGGCAGATATATGGCACGCAAACACGATTTGGGTGGTACTCCGACATGAAAAGAATTAACATTGTATAAAGCTTTTCCCAACGTGGTATAATTTTATTAAGTCAATAAAATTTTGACAGTCATGTCATGTTTCACAGTATTTTTTGAAGTCAACGGTTGGAAATCATCTTGCTCGTACTTAAGTGCATCTTTTGTGCTGTTGAGGACAACATGGTTTGAACCGAACATATAATTGGTATACGACTATCAAAATGAAATATTTCAAACTAATATTGGTTTTATTGAGGGTGATTTTTCCTAAATAGCTTTCCCACTCTCCTTCCAAGCAAACGCAGGAAGATTATCCATACCCCATTAGAACAATAATGAAATATACGTATAGTCTGAACAAATGCTTGAGCTAGGATATAATTTTGGAAGGAGGCTCTTTTTATATAAAGGTCGAGAGCTATCATTTTAATTTTTTTTAATTCTATATTTAAGAGGGTAATGTAAGGAGGGAATTGTTTTTACGTATCTTCCAAACTGCTTGAGCTGGAAGATTGGAATTTGGCATAGAGGCTCTTTTAAAGTAGTGGGCCAGAGAATTTTGGTATTTTTTGAAATTCAACCCTTAGGGGCTGAAGTGGGAGGGGTGGTTTTTATATATATCTTTCAAACCACTTTAGCGGGAGAGAAAAAACTTGCCACAGAGGTTATTTTTAAGTAAAGGGTGATAGTTAATTTTAATTTTGAAAATTCAACCCTTAATGGAGTGAAGCGGGAGGGGGTGATTTTTTACCGTGTATTCCAATCCGCTTGAGCTAGAAAGATGAAACGTATTATAAAATGATCCAGTGTTAAGAACGGGTTACTTAGCTACTATTTAGTAAATCCATTCTTAACAATTTATTGTTTGTGTTAAAAACCAAGTCCATAGTTATTATATACTTTAATTCTAAGTTTACCAAAATCACTATGTAAAAATACTTTATATGTTAAATTTGAATTGAATATGTATGTGTGTGTTTATATATCACGCTTGTGTTTATGTATATTATGTACAAATATAATATACATACATCCTAATATATAATCACAATCATACGTAATAGTACCCTATAGCCTATCAATATTTACATGCACATAATTTCACTGCAACATTTAAAGTTATTTTTCTCTGTCCATAGTGAATATATATAAATTTTTTCCCCGTAACAATTATTAATAATTAAATTATTTATTTTCAATAAAATTATAATATCCAAAAAGTTTCAAACAGAGTTCCAAAATAATTTATGTTGACTTGGTCATTTGTTTTGAGGGTGGTATTTCTAAATGCTTTTTCAGTCTCCCTCCATGAACAAGCGGGAACACTTCCTATTAAATGAAACTTCCTTATCCCAAACACCTTAGCGTAATTAGTACATAACCATATAACACAAACGAGTAGTAAGAATCATTACTACAAAAAAGTATCGAAAATAATCTACACTATCACGTTAACTTTCAAGTGAACACCCCCTGTAAAAAATTTCCTTCATACACCATTGCTGATAATCTTTATCTGGTCGCTAACTTTAACCTACCGATAGAAATATTTATCCGGTAGTCATAAGACTGGCACTAAGTAAAAAACTAACGGAAAATCGTTATAGAGGAGTATGTTCAGAATATTGATGGTAAAAAATTCCAGGTTTAATTCCTTTACTCAGAAAACATTTTATAAATACATTTAAAAATAGATTAAAAAGAGCCACAGGGCCTAAAATAAATAATTTATGAAGTGTTTAGTAAAATATTGTAGAGTCCAATTTTCATAAGAAGAATATTTAAGAATAAAAAACATTTTTCACTAAAAAATTGATACATTTTACTATATTATTAATTATATTTTATAGGTATTTATGATATATATATATATATATATATATATATATATATATATATATATATATATATAAAGTAGCCCCTGAACATAAAATGACTTTACATGAAGGTATACTTAGTTACTTTTCAAGCTGTCCGATAAAGCTCATCCTATTAAAATTGGACTTTAGTCAACTGAACTAAACTCTATTCAAAATATAAAGTAATTAGAGGCCACCCTTCTAGTCATATATCGTAAACATAAATAAATGGGAAGGAACTCCGCACGGATTTCTCGCTCTATTGTTTAAAAATGGAGATATTTACTCAAAACTCGTAATACATGTGAAACGAATATTATTATTAGCACCACGTCTTACTACCCGTTCGGTTATATGCACTTATAATGTGTAAGGGTAGGTGATTATGAGATGAAATGAAGGACTACAGTTTAACGTGGAATCCGAACCACCGTGGGGGCCTGGCATTGAAACGAAATAATATACACTAGCAAACCCAAACATATATAGCATAATACTTATGCAAAACATTTTTTGAGACCCGGTTTTAAATTTTATAATTTTATTTATAAAGAATTAATTTCCTCATTTGTATGTTTGGAACAATCAACTATTTAAATATTGGGTCCACAAAGTTCAACACTTTGTATTAAAATTTCAACTTCCGGTTAAAATTTTCGACATTTTACTAGGCGTTGCACATCTTCAGGTCATCGCATTGCTAAAAAATTCCTCATTCATTAATTTTGACTATAAAAAATTTAAATATTTACTATTGAGTCTAAAATGAAGATATGTCATTGTTGTACAAACATTTCTCCTATGAGGTTTAAGGAAAAACAACATAAACTTTAGAGACTTACTTATATTTAATTTCTCTATGGCATAAGAGAATTATTGCTTTAAAATATTAGAAGTATATCATTACAATTAAAGCCCACAAAATTTTATTAATATATTTGCCAATAACTCAGAAACTGTTGGTTTTATACAAATGTATTTCATATAAAAGTTTTTTATTTTGAATAGTACTACAATTTTGCAATAAGTTATTTAGTATCTCAAATAGTTGCCGAGATACGGAGATTTTCCAATTCTGTAAAGTACCCCGAAAATCATTTTCGTGGGAAAAAGAAAGTAGTCAGTTTGTTTATAATATTAATCAACCCCTATATATGAATTTTAATCAAAACCTTTAGAAATAATTTTGAGTAAATCGATATTTCTATTTTTGCCCTTTAAACTACTCTTAATTTTAAGTTTAACCAGATACACAGACAGACGTCATTGCAAAGACAACTTTTTAGTGTTTGGGGGATCTTGAGACGTTGACATCCATCAAAATTTCAGGTTAGATTTTTTTTTACGGTCGCAATACTTAGCCTCTTTTTGCCCTTAAGTAAACTACCCTTAATTTTAGGGTTAGATATACAATTACAAAAGCCCTCCGGGCAACCCTATGAAAACCCTAGATACCAAGTTTTAGCCATATCGGTAAAATAGTTTAGGCTGTAGTTGGAGGTACAGACGGAAATTCAAAAACATTGTTTCAAATTCGGGGGATCATGAAACGTCGAGATTCATAAAAATGTCGAGATCCTTTTTTTTTATGATCACAATACCTTCTCTACCTGTAAGATAGTTATAAAGTAAATATTGCAGGGTGGTTGGAATGGTTTGCAATCCCCACTTTGATTCGTTAAGCCACGGATCATTATCGACCAAAGGGCTTTGGGCAGATTTTTCCAGGAATAATGTTTTTTTAAAGCAAAACATGTCCTACTAACCGTTCGGCTATAAGTTTATTTAATAATTACGTTAATGATTTTAATATTAGGAAGGTTATATTTAGAATAAGTTTACCTGCATTGGCGTGGAGGTAGATTGGAAAACCATTTTGGAAAAAAACTCCCTCAGTACACGTGACTCAGATTCTAAGCTCGATATCCCCATCATCGGCAGTCTAGTCTACTGCTGGAATAGTGTGTTAGACCATGTGGCTACTGAAGCGTGTCATGAATAGTTAATAAGCTTCCTATATGATAAAGAATTAAGGTCGTCTATGTATCATATTGAATAGGTTATGTTTACAATTCAATATTCACACTTAACGTACAATGTCTTTGGGCCAGATCGTGTTCAATGTAGATAGTTGGTACTGTCGGTAGGAGGCATAGCATTCAAAAAACTATAAATAAAGGCAATTATTCATTGCTGTTATTCAGGTTATTGTTTTTCACTTAAATGAACCAATTTTTATATAGCTAAGATAAAATATACGTTAAGAAATTGGTCCAAAATTCCTCTAAGGGATAAATAAGGGATAGTTAAATTATTGTCTTTAAGAACATAGTATAATATACTTTTATATTTGATTATCATATAATTTATAATTGAACCATGTAAAATAAATTACAAATTAATACAATATTTTAATTATTATAACATTTTGCTACCCCCTTCAGCAGCCTCGTGGTTTAAAGCAGTAGACTAGACTGCTGATAACGAGAATATCCAGATTCGAATCTCGGTCGGGTCTAGGCATATTAGGAGTGGTTTTACCAAAATGATTTTCCCTTTACCACCATGAAAATGCTGTTAAACTTCCTGCAAATATAAACTTCATAATCTCAAAAAACATTAGCGTAATTAGTACATAAGTGTATAACCCGAACGGGTAATAAGACGCAGTGCAAAAAAGATATGCTATGCATCTCTAATACTATCTAAAATTTAATAATAATTTAAAAAATAAATTTCGAGAGAAATTTTTAATATTTAACAACTTGTTTTAATTTAATAACGGAACTTTTATTTCCTTTATATCGTACCTCAATGGAAATGTCCGTCACGAGCAAGAACGCCCACTCGATGTCCCGTATTTTATACCACGGATCCTCCCCTCTCACCCGTCACCTATATAGGCCTACCCCACCGTTTCTACCTCATCAGTAAATCTGTAACATCTCCTTCAAAGAACCCTCC